>JABMDO010000929.1:0-18157 GCA_014851415.1 Cnaphalocrocis medinalis | reverse complement strand
ACGTCGCGACAGCCCCACTGCCCTCTAGGGAGGCTTCGCGGAACTGCGTGCACGAAGATCTCCGCAGGTGGGCGGTATGAACCAGTTAGCAGAAAAATCACGTACAAGTAACACTACGTTACGGTGTATCTGTTAGTGTGTATCTGTGAACACAGACTACACAGAAAGACGCGGATGAAACCGCGGGCGCAGTTAGCAGCCAAATGGCTGGAAGTATTGACGTCTGGTTGGGTGACATTGGGAACCAGACAAAACAGACAGACATAAAAAACCGCTTTGGACGCAACCAGGAATTACACGCTAAGATGAGGTGACTCTAGTCTCAATCATTAAGCATGCGTAAGATACTTTTACGAACGTATAAAATTCATCTGTCGTAGGTATTCCTAGAAGGTCTAAGCGTTCGCAAATCTGTCTTAAGGGGCTATACGAATGAAATTAGCGCCGCCAACCTATTTACACTGATTGTGGCGAAAATGTGATATTTTCGAAGAAAATAAAACACTGTAATGTTTTATTTTACAATTCAATTCAATTCAATTCAATATATTTATTGCTTCTTCATATGTTGTACAAAGATTTTAATTTAAAGTATTTTAAGTTACAATATGGACCCTGTCGGGCACTGCAAACATTTTGGAGAGAGTAGGACTTATAGACTCACATTGTGTTTCTCTAGTTCAAGTATCATAATATAATATTTGTTTACCTATTCATAATTTTTATATTTATATTATGTTATTATTATATTTATATATCACATTAGAACAATATTTATATTTATTATTATGTTTGCATTATTAATTTAAAATTACTTTTTTATCCTATGCTTAAATCATTTACTATAATTACTTATTTTCTAGTTTTATATACTTTCTTTAAAATATTCTTCTAGTTTATAATAGCATTTTTTAATAAGTATATCTTTAAGCTTTTTCAAAAATTCTTTTTCATTGGGTATGCTTTTTAAAGCAGATGGTAATTTATTAAATATTTTCACACACATTACTAGCGGGCTTTTTGAGTGTAAGTTAAGTCTCGAGGTTGGCAACATCAATCTATTTTGAGTTTTTGGACGAAAAGAATATTTTGTGGGTATTTCCTGTCTAGTTTTAAAGAATTCGGGATGTTTTATTACAAAATGGCATGTTTCATAAATATAAATACATGGGAGAGTTAGGAGTTTTAGTCTTTGGAAATGTAATTTGCAGCTATCTGTTTGTTGTATATTGGCTATAATTCTGATAAGTTTCTTTTGTTGTGTGAATAGACTTGGAACGTTGGTACTATTTCCCCATAGCATAACCCCATATTTTAGCCAAGAATATGCATAGGCATAGTATGTGACTAGTGCTGTTTTTTCGTCAGTAGACTTTTTGACCTCCCGTAACGCATAAGCAAACTTAGAAATTTTGGAATTTATATTTGTTACATGGGACTGCCAATTGATGTTAGTATCTATTGTCAATCCTAGTAGTGTTGAGTCGGTAACTTGTTTTAGTGTTTCGCCATTGTAGGTAAGATTAATTTTTAGCGGTTCTTTTTGATAAGGATGGAAAGTTAATAATTTGGTTTTAGTAATGTTTATTTTTAAATTATGAATTGTAAGCCAGTTCTTTACTATTTCTATTATTTTGAGGAGCTTTTCGTTATTGTTGTGCTGTCTTCGCATGAGGTGAGAATAGAAACGTCGTCTGCGAATAAAGTGCAGTGGTCATTTAATATTTTCGGCAAGTCATTGATGTATTAAAAACAAGAGGCATCCAATTACACTACCTTGTGGAATTGATGCGTTAGTAGTTATGCGGTCGGATCTTATGGTTTGTATTTGTGATGCTTTCTTGTTGTAGTGTTTAATTTCTACTTGTTGCTCTCTATCTTGTAAATATGATTTTATCCACTCAAGACTTTGCCCGCGTATTCCTATTCCATGAAGTTTTTTTATTAAGATGTTGTGTTGTACCCTATCATAGGCTTTCGACATATCTATTAATATTCCTATAGCATATTTTTTATTATTTATCAAATTGATGGCTTCTTGCATGAATTTAAATACCGCTAAGACTGTCGACCGTTTTTTTCTAAAGCCGTTTTGGTTATCGTCCAGAATATTATACTTTTCGCAGAAATTGAGTATGCGATTACACATGGCTTTTTCAAAAAGTTTCGATGCTGTAGGCAAGAGTGCTATAGGTCGGTAGTTATTCGGGTCGGTTTTATCTTGTTTTTTATGTATAGGATGAATTATTGTTCTTTTTAATATGGTCGGGAACTTACCCTCATTGAAAGACTGGTTTATGAGTGTAGTGAAGGGAGACGCTAACTCATCTGCGCACCTCTTTAATAAAGAGGGTGGGAGTTCGTCTATTCCGGAGCTATTTTTATTTTTTAAGCTTTTAATACTTTTGTGGATTTCGTTAGTGTTAACTTGGCTTAAAAACATTGTATTTGTGGTTGGATGGAGTACAGCGTAATGCTGAGACAAAGTGTCTGTTTGATTATTATCGGTTGTCTCGCCTACTGTAGCGAAGTAGTTGTTGAGCGTATTAGCAACTCTGGAGGGGTCTGTAATAAGTACATTTTCTTTTCTTATATGTATATTTCTTTTTTCAGGGTTTTTTTTCTTATTTGTATTTTCTTTGACTATATCCCACATTGTTTTAACCGTATTTGAAGCGTTTTGTATTCTAATTTTATTATTGCGTTTTTTGGCGATTTTTACTGTTTTTTAAGGATTTTCTCGTATTTTTTATAGTAATTTAAGAGAGTTAAATTTTTGCTTTTTTGTACTATAACTTTTAAAAGTCTTTTATTTTGGCATGATATTTTTATCCCTTTTGATAACCATTTATTTCTATTTATTGTTTTTAATTTCGTTTTAACTTTAGGTATGTAGGTATTTAGAAGATTTTGTATTATTTCATGAAATATATTATAGTTTTCGTCTATATTATTGTTTGCTGAAAGAAGCTGCTGCCAATTTATTTTAGCTAAGTTTGTTTTGAAATTATCTATATTTTTTGTATTATACTTTCTTTTGATAGTATTCCACGGTTTTATTTTTTGACTTTGTTGAAATTGTGTTCTTATAACTATAGAGGCATGATCAGAAAAACCTAGTTCTTCTACTGAGACGTCCAGGGCTGGATATGCGAAATTGGTAAAAAGTAGGTCGATACATGTTGAGGTCGTGTTAGTGTTGCGAGTTGCTTTTTTTATTCGTAGGGTGAATCCATTTTCTGACATAAGGTCCAGGAGGCGTCTCGTTTTAGGATTATTATTTATAACATTTATATTTAAGTCTCCCCCTAGGATGACATTATTTTTATGATACTTTTTATTTACATAATTTAAATTTTTTTCCAATTGACTAAAAAATAACTCCTCCTCCCTCCTATTCCAATAAATATTAATTAACAAGATATTTTCCTTTGGTAGTTCCGCTGCGCAGATTTCTAAAATATATTCCATTGACATGTTTGTGATGTCAGGTCTATCAATACTCTCTATTTCCTTTTTCAGTATAATGCAGACTCCGCCGCCTATCCGTTCTTTTCTGCAGAAAGATGACGCTATTTTAAAATCTGGAAAATTTATTAAGTCAAGTTTATCCTGTGACAGCCATGTTTCGGATACGCATACTGCCATACATGTTAGGTTTTCTTCTAGGTACTCTTGTAGTAAGTATTGTTTGTTATTAAGACTCTGAAAGTTCTGATAAAGGATTTTGGCTTGTTTTTCGTTAGTTACTTACTAGTACTTAGATCCAAGTAATAGAAATTTTAAGATGCAATACAATATTATTTTCTAACACGCAAAAAGTAACAATAATGTTATTATTGCTAAAACCGGCCACTTTTAGCAATAATTGACATTATTGGTACTTGTCGCATGTTTTTATACATATATTGTTATTGCATCTTGAAATATTCAATTTACTTTTATCTAAGTCTGTAATGTTTTGTTTTCTTAAAAAATATCGTATTTTCGCGACAATCAGTGTTAATAGGTTGGCGGCGCTAGTTTCCTTCGTGTAGCCCCTTAAAGCTTTATTTTTTAAGTTAAATCGCAAAAATCTTTTAATCTATGAAAAATTATTAAAACTTATTCCTAATGTACGAGGAATAAGATCTGTCTGGTCGCCGCAAAAATGACTCGCACGCTGTAAAATATATATTCTTTTATCCAATTAAAACACTATAGCATTCCTGAATAAGCAAATTTACAGTCATAGCTGAAGGTTAAAGACATGAAAGGGCATTCTAAATTTAGTAGAGAAATACAAGATACCTATTCAACATCATTTACAGATTTCAAAGCAAATGCTACAACCATGATGTAAATCAAAAATCACATCGTCATCTCTAAAGAAAATGTGAAGTATTTCAAAGTGCCAACTATCTAATTTGAATATCCAGCTTAAAGCAGCCCGTTTGCTTGCTAAATTCTTCAAACTTTGGCCACCTTGTCCAACTAATAAACATTTCCGCAATAAAATATTAAGACTGAATATTAACCAAACAATAAGTAGAAGTGTAGTAATTTTGTTAGACATGCTGTGACTTGCAAGTTGGTTGGCTACTCTTTAGTTCTAGTTTTTATTTTAGTTTCTAATTGTAGAAAATAAGCTTTAATTCGCGTCGCGGGCTGCACTGCAGTACGGATCATGTTAAGTAGAATCTGCCCCACGCTAGTCTCTTTCGTGCGATTTTCTCTATCCATCTTTCGATGCGCTCAAGGTCAAAGTGTAGTAACTTGATGTGCTGCCCACTGTACAAGCAGTCGGTAACCACAAAAAGTGAAGCCTTTGTTAAACTTACCTTTCCCTGCAAATAACACAATAAATCAAAATAAGAATAAGAAACATTTCGCGGGCTTCAAAGCATAAGGGCGTGAGCAAAAGTCGTTTTTTTTTTTATTGCATTAATCGCCTTTCAATTTTGTCATAACACAACCTCAATATTAATTATAATGATCGGTAAGTTATTTTTAAGATATAAATAAAAAACAATTTGGCGTTTAACGGCAAGCTCGAGATCATGTCGTGCCAGACAGACGTTTCAAGCAGTCGTTACCAAGAACAAGATAAATCAAATAAGAATAAGAAACATTTATTTGCTTAAATAGGTAGGTGCCAAGTTCAATGGTGAGACCTTATATGGCTGATTTTTTATTGCCACAGACCTTGGCTAACATTTCACATTTATGTTTAAATTGTTAATTAAACGAACTTACCTTAAGTGAAGTTCTATTTCAATTTTACGAATTTCACCATCATAGATCACTATGCAGCATAACAGACTGTTGTGCCATCTCCACAAATGTAAAAAGCATTTGAAAAATAACTCGAACGCATCCATTGTATCCTGCCCCATCCCTAGTCTTCCGTCTATATTCACTAATAGAATAAAGGATCACGAACAACCTATAAAAGATCTTGGGGTAATAGATATTAGTAAGGGTAGGGAGGGTGCTCTATGATGCTGAAATTCGTAAATTGAAATAGAACTTCACTTAAGGTAAGTTCGTTTAATTTTAACAATTTACTCTTTTCAACATCATAGAACACTATGCAGATGTTTAAAGTTCAGGTTGTGAGTGTATGCAACTATGTGCATCTAGTAATAAAAAAGAAGAAAATAATACTTATACATTTTTAATATTATCATAATAGGAATATTATAAAAACTATTCTAATTAATTAAACATGTCAGAACATGGGCATGCTCAAATTAAAGTTGTTAATGAAACAAGAAAAAACATAATAATTATGTATTATAAATTACAAGTTATCTAAAATCACATTACTTAAATTAGGGGATTGTAACAAGGGTCTATTATAGTATTGTGCAAAAACAGTCGAGTTTTCACCCCATCCAGCACATTTCCTTATCGAGTCTATTTTTATGCCTGCTCTTAAGGCTGCTGAAGTCGAAGCATGACGGGTACTATGAGTCGAGAAGATGTGTGTATTAATTCCAGCTTCTTTCAGTGTAGATTTAATCCACCTGGATATCGTCTGAGTGGAAGCATTTTTATATGGCTTCTTATAAGTAAGTATATGTTCCCTAATATTGTCTCTATATTCTTTTGTTATTTCCATACTCGTATATGATAGTATGGTTCTCACTGGGCAGATCTCTGGTTTTTGGTATAGAAGGGTAACTTAATAATAGGCGGTTCAGACCCAAGTCTAGATGTTTTAATGATATCAGTGATATTTATAGTCATTGCTTTAGTACTCTGGGTAATATTATTATTTTTATTAATGAGAGTGTTTGTACTCTGTGTCTAGTTGTAAGAGCTAATAAAGTAACAAGTTTATGAGTTAACTTTTCAATTCCGAGTGTTTCATTTGGATACCAAGAAGAAATCAGGGTCAAAACCACGCTAGGGATCCCATGTGGAGTTATATTTTGGTTTCAATGGCTTCATTCTAAAAACTCCTTTAAATAATCGTTTTAATATATCATTCAGAACCAATATGGGTGCCAATTAATAAGGACAGAGCAGATCTAAAGCTATTTAGAGTTCCATATGATTCGATCAGCATTAAAAACGATTGTTAAAAAAGATAATACATTGTGGGACAGAGACGTGGTAGAGGTCTAATCAGTGTTCATTACACGAACATCCACCATACCGAAGACCAGTATTATATTGTTTTAAGGTATTATTTGAGAGTGATGATATCATAATATCTAATGAAGATTATGGAATTCCTCTTCTATTTAAGGCTTCGCAGATAGCAGCCCTGCAACCAGGGTAAGCGTTTCGTGAAGTGGATGGTGTTCTCTGAAATTAGATGCCGTCATCTGTGGCAACATTGCCGTATTTTTTTAGATTTTATAAATTTTCTCAGTTACTATGATACTTTTTACACATAATTTTAATGTATTCTGTAGAAAAGGTATGTGGCTACATGCTCAGCGTTTTCATATTGACAAAAGTTAAATAAATACGTTACAGTGATCAAAATATAAGGCAGGCAAAGTTGACACAGATTTGGCAAGATTGCCTAAGCAATTTTTATCTAGAATTTTAATCTCTAAAAACATTTGACTTAAAGTTTATTGCTCTATAGGATGTAAGGTTTGTGTGAAGTAAACAAAGTTTGCCATATGAGTGTCATTGTCTGCAAAAGTTTGATGTATGGTAAAGATACCAGGCATTTCTTTGAATTTTCATACAAACTAACGCTTTTTGCAAGGGCTGTCAAAAACGGAAAAAATAAAACAATTATTTTAGTACGTACCAAGGTATTACGGTATGTACCATGCCATTGATTTTAATGAAAAAAAATACTGGATTTCATACATTAAAAAACTGGTACTCAGGTAGGGAATCGAACCCGGTTGTTTAAAAAAAATAACTAACACTTTTCTACCCCCTTTGTCATAAAAAGAAAAATATATACAAAGTATAAGATTCTGATTAAATTTTTGAAGAATATTTATATGAAATGTAGTATCCAGAAGGTACGGGGCGGTAAACTAACAAAAACCTAGTAAATTAATTATACCGAACAAACCTGAGTCATCCGATTATTATTTTTTAAACGTGCAAGACGTGACAACCCTAGCAGTAGGTAAAGTTGCCATTATTTTAAGTTTGGCAACTTTACCTAACCTCACTTAACATTGCCTTCGTCCATAAATCTAAAATTTGCAGTTATATTTCATTGATAATTGAATTAAACCATTTTAGGATACAGTACTTACCATTTACTTCAAAAATTCTTTAGGTACACTTAGAATCTTTCGTTCAAACCACAAATTTTTGCCAATATGTTGAATAACAGAAATTGCCACATGTGAATTTAAAGTGTCGTATTTTTTAAATTGTTAAAGATACCAGTATGAAACACTTTTTGGGTTGCCAGCATTTATAAGAAATCTACCAAAGCACCCAAAAATGTACAGCGTGCCATAGATTTAAATAATTTTGTGAAATAACCATGGAGGTATCTATAGGTAAAGTTGCTCGCTAATGGTAAAGTTGCCACAGATGACATGATGTGTGATATGAGTGTTTTATTTGTATGAAATATGATAGGTTCCTTTCTTAACATAGAAGAGAATAAGGAAAACCATGGTTGTGTTGTCCAATATGGTACAACCAACACTCCCACTGCCTGATCGTTTTTTAATTTTTGTAAGACTTTTAATATGACACTAAATGGTGGGAAGGCGTAGAAAAAATATTGAGACCATTTTTACTGTGAATGCATCAACAGCTATGGCATCTGGATCTTCTTTCCAACTGATAAATGTGTCACATTTATTATTGGAACGCGAAGCAAACAGGTCTATATCTGGTTGGCCAAAGTTAATGACTATTTCTTGAAATGCTGAATGGGACAATTCTCACTCGATATTTGATTTTCTAGATTCATAATCAGCCTCTATATTGTCTTTAGTATTTATGTATGACGCAAATGCAAAGACATTTCTGGTTTCGCACCATTGCCATTATTCATGAGCTATAGAGTTAAGATGAGGTATTGGATCCCCCTCATTCTATTGATTTAAGAGATGGCAGGGGTGTTGTCAATTCTAAGAAGAATTCGCAATTTAACAAATTTTTTTTGCCAGACATTTTTAGTCCAAAAAAAGCTGCTTTTAGTTCCAAGTAGTTAATATGACATTTTTGTTCTTCTACAGTACAGGATCCAGATACTCTATTATTATTTCAAACCGCCCCTCAACCAGATTGGGACGCATATGAAATAATTCTACAACATAGTTTTGTTGTCTGATGGGTTATCAGATGTGCCCTATTTTATTAAGCCACCAATCTAAGTCTGGATATAATGTTTCTGGAATTTTCATTACCGCGTCATAGTTGTCATTATTCGAATGAAGGGCTAGAAATCTTTTCTCTTCTAGTAATTTTCGTATACAGGAGGCCATATTTAACGGCCAGGACAAGCTGAATTAAGCAGACCTAGGAGGTTGGGCAAACTCCCTAATCTTACATTTAAATACTGATATTGTCTGTTTTAATTTAATAGTTTTCTCTATAGGAGGAAGTGATAATGACATGAGTTGTGAATCTACAATGAAACCTAAATATTTTACATTGTTTACCTACTTGGGGTAAGCAACTTTTTCCCTATTTATTACAAACCCTAGAGACTCCAATAAATCACATATTATTGAATATTCTTACAACAAGTTTGGTAGTCATCATTAATGCATTAAATGGTTGTTGTTCTCTTTTAGAGTTGGTCTTTGAGACGGGCTTTTCCAGTTTAAATTCTTGGCTTTTGAGGTTTCGTGCTCTGTTTCTTAAAAGTTGTTTGATGTTTTAAAGATGATTCAGATCTTTCAAGGGCTTTTACTGTTTTCAGTCGTTCAGCAAATTTTTCCCCAAACAATTAAGTATCAATTGGTGTGTCAGAGGCAGCTTGTTTTACACAGCTTTGTACAGATGAGAATACAAAATGTCTTCTAGAAAGAGAATCATAATGACTCATATTGCATAATATTTAGCGGCATCGTTGATGCCTTCTATTCGTTTTATACTGTTTAAGTTACCTTTCATTATATCTGTCAGCATTACACCAAGTCCTGAAAGGACTTTCCCAGTAAAATTTTGTCGGTACTCAAACCTTTTGTCTTGTTTTATGACATTTTCTAATACTGCTGCAGTGATCTCTGAATTGAGTTTAGGAGCATTAGCTAGAGGAAAGTTGGCTGGTGTCGGGTATTTTGTTAAAATTTGGTTGAGATTTTCTTTTTTAATGCCCATTTCAATGATATTGGTCCAGCGTTCTGCAATCTGCGGATTTATATCTTTACCAACTTTTACTTCAACTTTTCCTTCATTGCCTAAAGCCAATAATAATTCTTCAGGAAGTTCTTCAGATGCTAACTTTTCTGTAAGATAATAAAGATGTTTTCATTTTTGGCAAGACCAACCAAAAAACACATTAAACAATGGTATGGAATTGTAATTAATATTGGTCATGTCTGTCCTCAAGTGACAGCTCTATAGGGTGTAGACCGTTTGTACAGAAAGCAATAATGTTGGAAATTTATGTTTATGTTCAGATTGCGATCTTTGTCTGTCCTCAGGTTACAGCTCTAAGGAATAGATCACGTGAACATAATGTTTAAAAATTGATTTGTACTTTTTTAAAATAGTGGTCCATGTCTGTCCTCAAGTGACATCTCTATAAGGTATATGGACCTTGTGAACAGAGTGTTCCAACCATTGAGGTATATGTAGAACTATACCTCAATGGTTCCAACAATGTTAGATTTAAATAAATGACATTATTTAATAAGTACCAACCTGGTTCGTCAAGACTGGTTGTGGATCGAAATGACTACAACCAGGATGTGGGTCGAAATGGCTACAACCAGGTTGTGGGTCGAAATGGCTACAACCAGGTTGTGGGTCATTAGTTAGGTCTATTTCTTCCTGAGTGTCATCCTGTGGTTCAATATTTTCAGTAATCTGGGTGGTGGTAAGTTTTTCTTTTTGTTTAGATAATTTCTTCTCCAATTTCCTAATCTTCTTTTGAATCTTCTGGTTTTCATCACTTGGTCTTTTACTCATTTTTAAAACCAAAACGAAACGACAAGTGCTCAAACGGAAATCAGAGCAGAATAATTTCAGTTTCTTCCCATATTTTGTTAAATTGATTTCTTGATTTGCTATCGACATGGTAACTTACCATATTTGGTTGATTGAATTATTAGTTCCAAAATGTTTAGATTAAGGAATAAA
Organism: Cnaphalocrocis medinalis; assembly: GCA_014851415.1. NCBI lineage: Eukaryota > Metazoa > Arthropoda > Insecta > Lepidoptera > Crambidae > Cnaphalocrocis > Cnaphalocrocis medinalis. Next base: position 7,420 of record JABMDO010000929.1, on the reverse strand, counting down.
CCACATACCTGTTGATATTGTGAAAATAATGTAAACAAACAAACCGGTGCTCTTGTCAAACACTTGAAGGTTATTTCCATCTATTTTGTAGAATTACACATTATCAAAAGTATGTTTCGAATTTTTCAAACATAGCTCGGGTTTGTGATCACCAATCTGCATTAGGCAAGCGTGGTGATTAAGCCTAATCCCATCATAGTAGCGATAACTTGATTTCTATGATGGAGGCCTTTGCCCTGTAGTGGGACAGTATATAGGCTGATACTTTACTTTACTTACACAATATCTTATGAAATAACTTACACATATTATCAAATTATCAATGAAACACAAACACATATTTATACTTATTATTGTAAGAAACACAATAATTCCAATAATAAAAGGTATTATTTAGGACTAACATGGAGACTTTTTGGCACAAAAATCCATAATGAATATAGACGGAAGACTAGGGATGGGGCAGGATACAATGGATGCGTTCGAGTTATTTTTCAAATTATTTTTACATTTGTGGAGATGGCACAATAGTCTGTTATGCTGCATAGTGCTCTATGATGGTGAAAGAGTAAAATTTTTATTATATAACTAAAAATTCATAATTACAATATAACTTACCTTCTATAAAATGTGGTAAACTAGTATTAAAACATTAATCTATATCATCTTCTATATTATATATCTTCTACTATACTCTTCTTCTATCTTCTATCTATCTATACTAATAATAAAGAGGTAACGCCTCGGCCTGTGACTGACTGACTGACTGACTGATCTATCAACGCACAGCCAAAACTACTAGACCTAAAATCATGAAATTTGAAACATCTATATCTATACTAATAATAAAGAGGTAACGCCTCGGCCTGTGACTGACTGATCTATCAACGCACAGCCAAAACTACTAGACCTAAAATCATGAAATTTAAAACATATGTAGTTTTTACTATGTAGGTGCGCACTAAGAAGGGGTTTTGCGAAATTCACCCCCTAAAGGGGTGAAAGGGGGGGTTTACATTAGTATGAAAGTCTTTCAATTTAGATGTTAGAGATTTGAAAATTTGGATTATGATTGATGACTAAAAATAAAAATTGACCTGTTCCAGTTTTTTTTTAATTCAGTCTTTAAAAGGGCGAAAAAAACATTTCGCAGGCTTCAAAGCATAAGGGCGTAAGCAAAAATCGTTTCTTTTTTGTTGCATAAATTGCTTCCAATTTTGTCATAACACTACCTCAATAATGATTATAATGATCGGTAAGTTATTTTTTAAGATATAAATAAAAACAATTTGGACGTATAACGGCAAGCTCGAGATTATGTCGTGCCAGACAGACGTACAAGCAGTCGTTACCAAGAACAAGTAAAGTCTTGTTAAACTTACATTTCCCTGCAAATAACACAATAAATCAAAATAAGAATAAGAAACATTTGTTTGCTTAAATAGGTAGGTTCCAACTTCAATGGTGAGACCTATATGGCTGATCTTTACTGCCACAGACCTTGGCTAACATTTCAAAGCACGATGCCCAAAAATGGCCATAGCACGCCCATAAAAAAGATTTTGGTTAAAAATTCTGTTTTTAATTATTTTTAATGGTCAACATATTCATTTTACCCCTAAAGTCCAAAATAATTTATCACACTAAATAAGTTTTGAATTGACCCCACTAACACAGGAATCATTCTTTTCCTGGAAGTGCAGAGCCGAGTTGCCATTTTAGAGCCAAACGTCAATTAAATCGATTCTTATCGATTAGAGTACGCACCACCACTCAAGGGGGCGGATTTTTAAGGATCTAAATAAAAGTACTAAGGACGCGTTATATTCTTTATTTATTCAAAATAGAACAATTAATAGCAGCTCATAATTTCCCAAAATGTCAACATGCCAAACGTCAATAGCAGCCTAACTGCTGTGTTTTTTTTCAGTGAGTGAGGGTACCGGATACTTAGCGGAGGTTTACCATACTTGAGAAAGAGAGAGAGGTTACCGTCTTTCGCGCTTTTTTATCCAGTGTCGTGACAGATTCCTTGCTTCACGCTTGCGGGCCAGTATGGCGATGCCAACGGATAGTATACGAGACGGACCTATTAGACTGTCGATAAGGTATGCCTTATGGACTGGTGACGCGCCTCGTATGTGTGCTGGATTGGAGGTAAAGAAAACACCACTGGTTAAACTATTCAAATCTATTAGAAGGCGAGCGGCGGTCGAGCAGGCGGACTATTCTATACTATGGCTCGATAACTGGCTGTAGACTGATGACACTCAGTAGCTCGGAGTAACGCGGAGACGATGATGGCGTTGACTACGGTGAGCTGATGACCGATGACTATTCGATGTTCGATGTCGATGTGCGGTGGACTGTATTCGATGTACTGACTGACGATGAACGGAGACGATGTACTATGGCGACTGATGGACGATGTGCGATGACGATGATCTTGACGATGTACTCTTCTATACGATGTGCAGGGTGCCGAAGAACCACTATGATGTCGCCTCGATGTTCCCAAGTCGGAGCAGAGCTCGTATCTGTTCGACTGTCGATAGCGGAATATGTTGGTGCGCCGATGCGCTCTCTATTTATACGGCTCCGTCAGGCCCGCTATTGTTTCTAGATAAATCTACAAAATGTCTCGAGACGTCTATTGTATTCTAAAAATAGAATTATATTCCCGAAAGTCGATGACCTCTTGACCCGTCATACAACTTTGCATCTTACCGTCTCGAGAATAAGGTTGAAATTTGTCTGTGCGCGGCGGTATTATTACCTGCGCACTCGCCGCCCGAAGTCACTATATCCTATACCTACGTACGTACGCACGGCGTAGGTATCTATCGCATACGTGTAGCTACGAATGCATATTTATTTTTTCTATTATTTCTACGGACTTCGATTGGCTTCTATGGTCGTCCTGCACATTCTCCCGCCGTGAAGCGCTGGGCCAGTCGCTTCATAAAAATAGTTGGCAGGACGACGGTAACTATATGGCCGGAATTCTTCGTCGGCTGTTCGTTCGATGTTCTGGCGGCGACGTTTTCCTATAGGCTGTCGATGTGGCGATGCTCCTCCCGCCGGTGTGAAACCATAGGCCTTCCTGTTGGTGAAGGTCTGGACGCGATGTACTCGATGACCATTGACGCCTGGGGCCTCCCGCCGGTGTTGCGAGACGGGCCTTCTATTTCTATTTTCTATTTTCGCCTTTCCGCCTTGGTGACTATGACCGCTAGACTTTTCTATTTTCTCGAATCTTCTCTCTTCTTGACGGCCAGGTGCGCTGGGTTTTTCTATTTTCCTCATCTTCGATGTTCTATCTTTCTTTCTATTCTCCATGGCAGCACTGCTGACAAAGTTGACCGTTTCTTCTTTGATTCCTCTACTGGCGATGAAGTTGACTACTTCCTTTTTCGTCTCTATTGGCTGCGAGTCGAAGTGCAATAACTTATGATGTGTCCTGACGCAGCCGTCAATATCACACAGTCTGGAGCGGCAACGATGATCTGCGGTCCATGACCGGAGGCAGCGGAAACAAAGGCGGTGCTGCTTGGCAAGTTCCCAGCGCTGGCTTCTATTAGCGGACTTCATTTTCCTGCAGTCTGGTGCAGTGTGGTTACCCTTACAAATTGGGCACGACGATATATTCGCAAATCTTTCTCGACCTACATTTACACGATGGGCTGGGCTACGATGTTCTATCGATGTACGCTGGGGTCTATCATGATGCGCATATTTCTTTTCAACTATTTCGGGTGGCGCGAACTTGGCGCACTTCATCGCTTCTCGTTCCATGAAGCGGGCAAACACGACGAGGTCCGGTTCCTCTTCTATTTGTTCGGCGTCATAATCGAAATATCGATATCGAAGGATCGGCGAGATCTTCTCTATTAGGCACCTCACTATTTCCGGATTGTGCAAGTAGTGCGTCTTGCCGAGTACACGAAGTGTGGCGACGCTATTCTTTATCTTGCTCGCAAACACACATACTTGCAGCGGTGAATCGGTGATCTTCGGCAGGCTTCTCAGATTTTCTATTTCCGCTAAGGCGATCGAGTCTGGGCGTCCAAAGCGCATCTCTAGGGTCGCCATGATGTTCTGCGCTCTGGCGTTCGCTATTAAAAGGCTGTAAACGGCTTCTTTAGCTTTCCCTTTGATCGTACGCCGGAGACGTGCGGAATTTTCTATATCAGTGAAGAGAGCGGCGGATTCGTAGTAGGCAGCTTTAAACGATAGCCACTCTTGGTGGGCGCCCGAGAAGGTTGGCAGCTCGGTGACGTGGCGCGGCTGATGCTGACTGCTTTTAACAGCTGACGTGATGGCGGTTATTAATTCGGATATTTCCGATTTCTGCGGCGGTGCTGCTGTGGTGACCGGCGGCGCGGAGGTGACTTCACTATTGACGGCTTCCACCTGCTTGTTATCCGCTTCTGGACTATGGGCTGGCGCACACGTAATCGGCGGTGGATGCGTCCACTCTTCTACTATTGGTTTCGATGGAGCCGATTCGACTGGCGGTCGTAGTGTGGCTGGTTGCGGTGCAGGTGGTACCTCCTCTTGACAAGGCGCGCTGGTCGGCAGTAGACGGGCTTGACTTTCGACCCAGTTGAAGACACGAGCGTGAGACTCGGCTTCGCTGATGTGGGTTGCAGCATCGTCTTCTTCCTCCGCCTCAATCCTTGCTAAGCGCGCTGCAGCTAACTCGACTTGGAGTTGAAGAAGATCTTCCCTGGCCTGCGCGATGCGTAGCGCGCGGCGTGACTGAGTACTATGGGGGCGGGAGGAGACGATCTTCTTGTCTATGGCCACTTGGGGCGTGGCAGCGGCTTGAGCGGCAGGTGCTTCTACGGCGCAGGGGGCAGGTGTGGCGGCCGATGAAGCTTCTATGGTTTTCACCATGGTACCGGGCTCGATGGCTTCTGACGTCGCAGGTACTTCCTCGGCTGGTTTTCTTCCGCTTTGCGATCTTGTGACCGGCATCTTCTTCTATCTTCTATTCTTCTTCTATTTCGAAACGAAGATCCAAATGTTCCTCTTGATGCGGCTTGATAGTCTAATAAGCGAGACGCAAAATCCGGTTCGATGGACCAATATACGAGACGGACCTATTAGACTGTCGATAAGGTATGCCTTATGGACTGGTGACGCGCCTCGTATGTGTGCTGGATTGGAGGTAAAGAAAACACCACTGGTTAAACTATTCAAATCTATTAGAAGGCGAGCGGCGGTCGAGCAGGCGGACTATTCTATACTATGGCTCGATAACTGGCTGAGACTGATGACACTCAGTAGCTCGGAGTAACGCGGAGACGATGATGGCGTTGACTACGGTGAGGATGACGATGACTATTCGATGTTCGATGTCGATGTGCGGTGGACTGTATTCGAGGTACTGACTGACGATGAACGGAGACGATGTACTATGGCGACTGATGGACGATGTGCGATGACGATGATCTTGACGATGTACTCTTCTATACGATGTGCAGGGTGCCGAAGAACCACTATGATGTCGCCTCGATGTTCCCAAGTCGGAGCAGAGCTCGTATCTGTTCGACTGTCGATAGCGGAATATGTTGGTGCGCCGATGCGCTCTCTATTTATACGGCTCCGTCAGGCCCGCTATTGTTTCTAGATAAATCTACAAATGTCTCGAGACGTCTATTGTATTCTAAAAATAGAATTATATTCCCGAAAGTCGATGACCTCTTGACCCGTCATACAACTTTGCATCTTACCGTCTCGAGAATAAGGTTGAAATTGTCTGTGCGCGGCGGTATATTACCTGCGCACGCGCCCGAAGTCCACTATATCTATACCTACGTACGTACGCACGGCGTAGGTATCTAATCGCATAGTGTAGCTACGAATGCATATTTATTTTTTATTATTTCTACGGACTTCGATTGGCTTCTATGGTCGCCTGCACAGATAGGATACCCTGAGGATACTTCATCGTTGTCTACGTGGCTACCATTTTGTTTACAACAGGCTGAATGGAGTCAATAATAAAAAAAAATCTATATACTAATAATAAAAGCTGAAGAGGTTGTTTGTTTGTGTGTTTGAACGCGCTATCTCCGAAATACTGGTGCGATTTGAATAATTCTTTTTTTTGTTGGAAGTCCATTTATCGAGGAAGGCTATAGGCTAAATAACATTACGCTATGACCAATAGGAGCAAAGACAGAGCGGTAAATGGTAAAAAACGGGGAAAATTATTCATTTTTGAAGCTTTCTTTGCGTGCGCTGCGAAAACGGTTCAAGATACACAAAAAATATGTATAAAGAATTATTCTATAATGATCTAAAAAAGTCCGCGACGGCATATGTCTATCTTTTAAGGTTTAGTCACAATGACCGTTTTATGGTACCAAATTTGGTCGAAATAATTGTTTAAGTTGTATCAAAATAATAATCTTAAGGGGGTTGTAAGGGGTTAAAAGGGGGGTAAAAAGTTACTTTTCCACGCGGACGAAAGTCGCGGCGGCGCTTGTAATAATATCCCGGACACCAATTAGGTACACAACAAACAATATGAATGTACTTTTTTGAATATTGTGAAACAATCGATATGATTACTGTTTCATTTAGGGGTCGCAAAACCGGGATACCGAATTTCGAAAATACCGGAATACCGGGCCAAATTTAGGTCTAATTAATACCGGTAGTCATTTCACAAAAACCGGATATTCGGTATTTTCGGTTTTAGTAAAATAAATAAAAAACAAATACACATAAGACAAGTACGTGCCATTAATTCAAATTACGCGCGCGCGAGTTCGTTCCTCGCCTTACCTACTACAAGACGATGAAATCCGGCGGACAGCCGAGTAGCCGAACTTCCCGCTCTCTGTCCCGCGCAACGATTAGCGAACGAGCAATAGCGTGCTCGAACGGTGCAAGTAAGTGAGTTGAAGTTAGTTGCGACCGATAAGTGTCAAATTTCCTATTTCAAACGTTTAGTTTACCTAACCTAGGTACATTTCGTCATTGCGTTTATGTTGAGACTGTTGTGTGATGTTTAAGTTGATAAACATTTTATTTTAGAATGATTTCTAGTATGAATTCCTACTTCCTAGTCAACTACATTTAATTAAGTATTTGAACTAGTTACCTCAAGTTATGTAAACGGAACATTAGTAAATTATTGCTAAGTACTAACTAAAATGGGGTGATTGCCAACAATAATATAACCTTGTGTCAATGAAAATTTGTTTTATTTAGAAGATGAATCATTTAGGTAGGAACCTACTTACTATTCCTCCGTAAACTAACTTATTATTACTAATTTGCTAACTTAGGTTAATCCGGAAATATCGAAATACCGGGATTCGGTATTGGTCTGGGGCCCAATACCGAAAATACCGGTTTTGGTTCAAATGATTCGGTATTGCGAACCTAGTTTCATTTATTCAAT
>JABMDO010000928.1:0-20286 GCA_014851415.1 Cnaphalocrocis medinalis | reverse complement strand
GCCACTAGTAAGTAGTTAAAGAGGGAATGAACTGCCCACCATACAAACGTTTTTAACTGATACGAAGGTATCAAAGATTGTGGAAGCGCAAAATGTACGAATACTTACCAAGTTTGGTGGTATCATCTGAAATGTGGAAGAGCCACGCTTTGGCATAAATGTGCCAGCTCGACCGGAGTGATACCACGGCCTCACAGAAGACCGGCGTAAAGCAACGCCTGCGCTACATTTCGTCGAGTGAGTGAGGGTACCGTAGGCCCAAAAGGTTGGCAGCACACTTGTGATTCTACTGTTGTTGCATCTGAAATGTAGGAGGGCCACGCTTCGGCATAAATGTGCCAGCTCGACCGGAGTGATACCACGGCCCCACAGAAGACCGGCGTAAAGCACGCTGCGATACATTTTGTCGAGTGAGTGAGGGTACCGTTTTAAGAAAAGAAAGTGATAGAAATAATACTAACATATTCTATAGATTATTGTTGTTTAAACAAATAGTGAATGTAATTAAATAAAGGTAAATATTAATTAAAAAATACTGTTTTCTTATGTGACGTGTTTTTGTAGATACTTTTGGGGAAATTAGGCTCACAAATGGGGTAAATTGGTCCATGAGTGGGGATAATAGGAGCAGAACGGGGGATATTTGGTCAGTCGGGAGGGTAAATTGGGACGCGTAAATAGGGTTGTCACAATATCGTTTTTTTCTCTTTTTCTTACTTTTTGTCGTTTTATCTATTGAAAGCCGTTTGCAATCAACTATTTTTTGGTCGTTAGATACGATATTCGATTTTATATCTAATATAAGATAATAATCGAGCCTTGATTCTTATTTGTTTACTATTATTTTATTTTATTACCACATAAATAAAATATCCTAACTCAGTGAAGATGACAGCCCTGGTCAAAATCCCAATATACCCCTTTCCTAAACCATTTATCCCGCTGGGGGTAAATTGGGATCTGGCTGGATTTTATTGAATTTATCAAAATCTGGCAACATATTGATAAACCAACATTATTTGCCTTTTAGAACAGCTTATCAGACATCATAATGGGCAGGATTTAGTACCATATGCGGCACAGGAAAAGGGTTTAAAATTGAATCAAAAGTGAAAGTTGGACCTATTTACCCCATTTTACGGTACTATATTTTTTGTGAATAAGGAATATCTAAAAGCTATGTCAAAAACAAATCAAATAACATCCTTGAAAACAACCCATACACGCACACACGCACACATACACACACACATTCACACACACATTCATACTATTAATTCCATAACTCGCGTTCAGAGGCAGCACTACCTATCGCATTTCCACAAAAAAGGCTGAGTTGTATCTCTATTACTATATAATACAATTAATACAATGTACTCTGTGCTTCGTCGAGTGAGTGAGGGTACCGGAGGCCTAATTTATTGGGGGGAAATGGGGTTAAAGGTTGAAGGTGCACTTGTGACTACTGTTGTAGCCTTAGAATATAGAGTTACTATTCTGAGGGTGTAGCAGTTGTCTATACTACTCATCTGCCACCTATCACATGAAAAACCAGGTAGGTATCTCTCTAATCTAGGTATATATCTCTAAGGACACTAGAGAGGTATATATGGGATTTCTTTTATTGTAACTAGATAAATGCCAACAAGAATCTGGTCCAGTAGCGCATTTGGCTGACCCTATCTCATTCGCCAAAGTTCGAGGGTCCGAACCAAAGAGTAGGTACTTAAAGTAAATAAAAAGTAGATAAAAGTAAATACCAAAAGGAAGACGTGCCCGGCCTAGAGATGATGATGACATATAAATAAGCATAAGTACTTACCTAATTATGTTTGCGGTGCCCCTACGGGGTGTCATGACATTGTACAAGTACTGGACTATAACTTAAGATCTTATGTACATACCATGTGACATGCAAAATAAATAAATAAATAAATAAATAAAGCATATTATAAACTTAGAGTATTTGGTTGACTGCTCTAAGTCTAAGTATATAAAAGTACTCTGTGATGATGATTTCAGCAGACTGTCGCATGCATACAACGCTTTACGCAGGCACTAAACGCCATAGCTCGATAAACTTGGCCGGAAACAATATTTTAAAAGTAATCGATTAAATTCAAACTTGGAACATTTTGACAGCATCATGACATTTGATCTCAGTTTCGTTTCGGGTAGCACACCGCAAGTACCGCAACCGTTCAAGTCGTTTTTTACGCCAACTTTTCAAAATTTCCCGTGAGTCTTCGCCATGCCGGTGTATTACGGCGGGTACGTCGGCGGGCCGCACGGAGGCGGCTACTGCCTGTTCTCGGGATGCTGCACGCCGACTACAGGAGGATGCGGCCCAGCTTGTCCGCCGCCCGGGCCCTGCTGCCCGCCCTCTTGCTGAATGCAATCAGGTAGTTCGCAGATCATCAAGTGTACGTAGGTAGTCCAAGGAAGCAAGAACCACTCTGTCCGATAGCTTACACTAAACCACATGATCAATTTGGTACAAGAAACCACCACCTTTGATTGATATTATATTATAACATAATAATCAAAGACTACAACATTATGGAAAGTACCATTGGACCCAATACTTGTGTACATACTGAAAATTGACATTCCTGACATGACTGCTCTGACATGACAAAGAATGGTAGGGCATTTGCCTTAGAATACACTGTAGCTGTAGTGTATTCAAGGTTCATCTAGGTACCTACATCCTTCATTCGTGTTTGATTACAGGTGTCTCCAGACTTGAACGTGGAGAGTGTGATGAAGGAGAATGTATGGTTCGTGGTGTCGCTGGTGGTGATGGCGGTGCTGGCCTCCTTCTCCATGCACGGCTTCTACTCGCAGCTGCGGGAGAACCCTGGCCCGTCCTGCGTATTGAATAAATTTGTTTAAAAATGCATACTAGTTTTATTACCTCTGGAACGTTTAAGTTAACTCTCATTTTGATGTCACCCCACAACAGGACTGTCTCTCGACGTAGGATCCTGTCACTGTCTTGACGTAGGGCGCTGTCACTTGGCAAGGTGACGTGACGTAGGGTAGGAACCCTTAATAAGTAAGCACTCTGTGAGTAGGATGATGTCACTTGACGTCGGATGATGTCACTTGACGTAGGATGCTGTCACGCGTGCGTAGGTCAACCTTGCCTTGGTCATCCTTGAAGTCAACGTGTGTCATAGGACGACCACGAGAGGACTCTCTGAGAGCCTGCCTAATACGAACCGGACGTTATGAAGTTCTCCCCTCACTTTCATAAGGGCCTATGTGATAATATGCATTATTCTTTGAGACACCTTTGTTAAACGATTTAATACTTACGAGATACAAAGTACCTACTGAATTAAACTCAAGCGATTACAGCACATTACTTTATTGAACAAACTTGCAAAGAGCTAAACGAAGCCACGATGCGTGTTGTAGCAGGGGCCCACGGGCGAGCAGCAGCAGCCCTGCGCGCAGGGGAGGCAGCAGGGCCGGCACGGCGGGTCGCAGCCGCCGGGGCAGCGCGCGAACGACCCGATGTTGAAGTCGCGGTAGCATCCGTCTTGGTAAGGCATTTTGAGTATTACTTCAGCAGTAACTTGGTAAAAGTATTTTTTTAAATTTATTAACAAAAAGATAGTGTTTCTTGTGCTGATTTTCTTAGAAAATGGACATTTTGATAGAATTGTCAGAGATGTCATGAAAAAAAAAATGTTTGTTTAACTGCCAGCAAGAAAGAAAGAAAACAGGCATAAAGAGTTTTAATACTATATCACCACCAGAGCATTAAATTTATTTTTAGTATCATCTTTTAAATATGTAGAGAAAATAAGTAACGCCCGGGCAACGCAACGGGCTAGTGGTTTAAGTACCGGCCGTAATCTCGGGATCCCCCCATTCTGCCGAAAGCGTGGCTCTCCCACAGTTAAATTATTCATTTCATCGGAAAAGATATTATAAATAATAAAAACACATTGTATTACTTCCTATGATTACTTGATTACATTTATAAAATTAACTACGGAGCGTAAAATTATAGTCATCCATTTTAAACGTAGGTGATATAGGATACATTACGTCCTCTCTAATTAACGGTGTTTATAATGGTCCCTGATGCATCCTATGCAGTCATGCTATCAATACAACGACCCATAATCAATCATTTAGGAGAATAACCACAGCGACATTGTATTCAAAATGGGGGACCAATTCGTAGAAATACTCCGGCGACCCTTGACATAGGGTTCTATGAATACAGCAAAGCTGAGTATAAAAACGACCAGTGTACCCAGAACCATGTAACATGATGGTAATGCGATCTCAATGGTTCCATTAACACTGGCGTATTCGTATATGTAGATAATAGAGGTATAACTAAACTTCGCAGAATCGAGGTCACCGACCGATGCAGTGTTCAATGTTCATGCTTCAAAGCTTTGCACTCCCTCCCATCGCTTTACATATCACATTGGCATTCACTACTATTAAAAAAAAAACAAATTAAAGCACTTTAAATCGTTTAAATCTATTTAAAAACGTAATAAACGAACGTTCCACGAGTTTACGTCGCTTCTCAGAAAAATGGTTTGTGTAGATACAGTTTGCGTGGTATTTAGATCGACATGTGCGGTGACTGGTAGACAATGTCTCTTGGCAATACGTTGCCTATTGTTGTACATTTTGTGCAATATATTTTCAAAGAAATGAATAAAACTTACTTACTTACTTACTTACTTACTTATTGACTTCTAGCGACGTTGGACCAACTAGCAGCAAGATCTCTACAAAATAAATGGTGCATTTTAGTGTTGTTATCCATAGGCTATCGATAGTTATAGAAAATGAATATTATCGATAGTGTATCGATAGAATTGCCACGTATGGTAATGGTATCGACAGGGAAATTTGAGCAATACTATTATTTATTGCGCCAATACTATCGATCATACACTCAGGAGAAGATATGACATCGATAATCACGACAGTATTGTGATTTTCTGACAAAATCAAGTAAAAACAATCGATACTATCGATAGTTTTACACTGCATAGTCGGCTAAGTTTCGATTGTAGATATTCGAGTCTATTAGACATCACCATTCTAGTAATAGACTTCTCACAACCTTAAACTTGTCTATACTATAGTAGCTATTGGCGTTATCAAGGGTATTGCGCCAATTTCCCTGTCGATTTTCTGAATAGTTTAGAGGTCTAAAGTCTATAGTAAAACTTTCGATAGTTCAGCAACACTAGTTCCATTTCCGTAACATGGTAAGTGCATGACATATCCATTAGCGCGGACTCATCATAAGAACATAGTTGCAGGAGCCAGTGCGATTTTATCGCTCCATCGAGGCGACGCGCGTCTTCCGCCACGTTTATCAGATGGCGACTTTCTACAAAGCGGGCGTGCTTCCTGTCCGCCCACCTTGCTGCACTCTCGTGTGACAAATTGTATTTTGGGACTGCTTGTATACGTAGCACCTGTACTAATTATGAATTTTGGGTGTGAAATGTAAAATACATAAAAATAATACTCACCTCCATGATTAATCCCATCATAGTAGCGATGAATTGATTTCTTTGAGCCTGCAGTGGGACAATATAAAGGCTGATAATTTACTTTAGTGTATTTGACATTCCATCCTGGACGTTTCATTTTGTGGGAGAGCCACGCTTCGGCATGAATGGACCAGCTCGACCGGAGTGATGTCACTGCCTCACAGAAAACTGGCGTGAAGCAGCCCCTATGCTGTGTTTCGCCGAGTATGTGAGGGTACCAGAAGCACAGCCGGGGGTTCGCCGTGCTGTGCCTCCGGAGATAAAAGGTTGGCAGCGCACTTGTGGCTCCACTGGTGTTGCAGGTGTCCATGGCGGCGGCAATTGCTTACCATCAGGTGATTCGCCTGCTCGTCTGCTAACTATCACAAAAAAAAGTCAAAGACTTTGGAAAACTCAAATAATAAACACCGAGTACGTATTAAAATAGTAATTTATTAATCTCACTAGCGGCCGCCCGCGACTTCGTCCGCGTGGAAAAGTAACTTTTTACCCCCCTTTTAACCCCTTACAACCCCCTTAATATTATTATGTTGATACAACTTAAACAAATTATTTCGACCAAATTTGGTACCATAAAAACGGTCATTGTGACTAAACCTTAAAAGATAGACATATGCCGTCGCGGACTTTTTTTTAGATCATGTATAGAGGAATAATTCTTTCATACATATTTTTTGTGTATCTTGAACCGTTTTCGCAGCGCACGCAAAGAAAGCCTTCAAAATGAATAATTTTCCCCGTTTTTTACACATTTACCGCTCTGTCTTTGCTCCTATTGGTCATAGCGTAATGTTATTTAGCCTATAGCCTTCCTCGATAAATGGACTATCCAACAAAAAAAAGAATTATTCAAATCGCACCAGTAGTTTCGGAGATTAGCGCGTTCAAACAAACAAACAAACAAACAAACAAACTCTTCAGCTTTATTATATTAAGTATAGATTTATGTACAAAATTACAAAATCTACATTAAATTGTCTCTTATTAGCTAAGAAACTCTCCTGCGTTTGTTCCTTGTGGCTTCGCCGTCACTGCCAGGGTCCTCAGCATCGCTCGATGCTGGTGACAATATCTCCGTAGTCGCGTCATTTATGTCTTCATCTGAGAACAAATCGATAATTAGGAAAATTCGATATTGTTATCGTCTCTTGAAAATTTCATTCACGGAAAAAATAATCATAAATAGTTTAAGGCTGTCGCCTGTGTATGTATGTTAATTGTAAGGATTATGAGAGAAGTGGCCACTTTTCGCAATTATGAAAAATAATGTTACTTGGCGCGTGTTAAAAAGACTGTTACGCATCTCAAAAAATTGTAAATGCATTCAAGATTTTTTTTTATTATCTCAGAATCGTCACAATTTATTTAAATCAATTGGCGGCGCTAGATTCGTCACGGTGTCACCTTAATAGACTGCTACAATATTACCTAACTTTAAGAAAAAAAATATTGAGGAAAACATTTAGGAACGCAAAGTACAAGTTTTCGAAATTATCAAATGAAGCTACAATCTTGTAAATATCGTATCTAACGATTCAAATCTTTGTTTAAAAATAGTCTTTAATGACTTGACGCAACGCTCTCGACTGTGCATAATATCGTATCTAACGATTCAAATCTTTGTTTAAAAATAGTCTTTAATGACTTGACGCCACGCTCACGACTGTACATAAAGAAAGACGTTTTCAACAGTGCGATACAATCGGCGCGTACGCCAATCACTGCTCGGCGCCGGCGCCGGCGCGGCGAGTGCGCGTAAACACCGGGATTAGCCCCGAAATACGCGAAGGTCGTGTATTCTCCGTGTCCACACTGGTTGTCACACTGGTGTGGATACGATTAAATTTATATTATTTTCTATTACTGGTGTCCACACTGACTCGCGCTTTACCGAAATGCATTTAGTGTTGTGAAGTTACTTGATAAACATAAAAATTGAGTCACCTAGCATGTGACTCTGAGTTAGTTTTCTTATAAAATTAAACTCATTCATCCAGATTTTTTCCAGACTTTAAATTAAAATCTACCAGGAAAACATAACTTTATAGGAGGTACACTAGTAAGTCGAATTAAGATGAAAGTGGTTCTTGGAATGATTTGGTTGTCTCACCATTTGGTAGGTAGATAAATACTAAAGCACCATAACTCTGTAGCAGGTATTCAAATCAAATTTTTAGCTACGTAGAGACATTGGCAGTCTTGTCTTATATTCTCTACCGCCTCTATAATGGGGAATGCTCTGTTGAGTTATTCCAACTAATCCCATCCTCTCCTTTCCATTCCCGAAAAACACGTGCTTGACAGCTTTGCCATCCGCATATCATCCATCCAGATGATCCAGACCATGCCCAGCGCGCACCAAGAGGTTTAGCTCCTCGTTCCTGCCCTGAGCCATCAAGTCATGGAATGCCCTTCCAGTTCACGTGTTTCCTCCTTACAATCCTGGGTTTTTTAGGTGAGGCGTGAAACGGCACCTCAGCAGGCCGTCAGGGTGAGGATGACAGACTCAATTGGTACTTAGTCTGTTCTTTTGTGCCTGTCAACCTCTTAATTGGATCTCACGGCCGCTTACCATCAGGCGGAGTGAGGTCACCTGGACTGTCCTCAATATATAAAAAAAAACTTTCAGCTAATGATGATAAGTCGACGCGCGCTAGCAGCGATGTAAAATGTAGGGCAAAATTACCTACCTATGTGTAAAAAAAGGCACAATTTTTTTTATACAGGAATCAAAATTAAATTACGTATTTACAGATTGGAGTACCAGGACAACATAGCTTTGTAGGAAGTAGCTATCATACATCACTGCGCTTATACGAAAAAAAACACTTTTTTTCATTATGGTCTTACTATTTGGAAGATATTGTACTAGGCTAGCATAACATTGTAGCAGGTATGTGCTAGGAAGTTTTTAATAGCAAAGATTTAAATCAAATCTTTGTTTAATAGACAATATTAGAATGTAATAAACTTCATGGACTTATTAGTTTTAATATTATATTTTTTATTTGACATTTGTGTCTGATTAAAAATCAGTTGTCATGTCACATGATTGAAAATGTCATTGATTTTGATCATTTCCTCAATGATTTACTCATATAATTTTTTAAATTCTGCCTTTTTCTGATATAAAACATAGCTAGGTAGGTAGGCACTAAGGTAGTAATGGTGATTCTTTCTACGGTCCCATACTTTCTATCGTCGAGGGGGGGTTTCATTGGTACAGTCGTTGGGGAGGAAAAGCCCTCGAGTGGAGGATTTTAGCGAGTTATAGCCGTGATAGGCCCCCACAAATGATCCGAAAATCTGGTCAAGTCCGCGGGAATTCCCTAAAATTCCCTGGATGCAGCACAGGACCGATGTATATGGGAAATATTATTGGAGGGCTTTGTCCAGCAAGTAAACGTCTGTTGGCTATGATAATGATGAGGAAGTGGTGGGTACAGTTATCTGGCAGTCTTCCAAGCAGAGTTTCTTTATTCCTAAGGCTGAGTATCGTGCACATTATCGACACCAATGCATTTATGTCTATTGTGATAAACGATTGCCGTCGCCCATAGACATCCGTAACACTAGTGGAGTCACAAGTGCGCTGCCAACCTTTTCAACCCCATTTCCGCCACATTGGGCCTTAATAGGGGAGCGAGGGGCTAGTTGTAACAGGGGTAAGTAGTAACAGCTCAATTACTCTTAGGATTTCAAATATTTTGTTTTAAATGTATACTCAATATGTCTTTTATAATGGGACCTACAACGTAAACAAGACAAGAGACGCGAGCGAGAGCGCAGTGTATAGTTGTGAGCAGGCACACTATTTTTGCCTGGTAATGTAAAAAATATCACTTCGTAAAATTAGATTTTCAGTTATTGTAGTGTCTTTTTCAAATAAATTACTGTTCAGTTATGAACTCAATATATTAAGCTATAGTATATAACAACTTTTAATTAGATATAATAAAATATTTTGTTTTGGTAAACAAAAATGTTAAAAATTTTGGCATGGGGCTAGTTGTAACAGAATTTCGGGGCACATTGTAACATATTTCAACCTGGGGCAGGTTTTCTTGAAAAAATGTCACTTTTGTTTTTTTTTTAAGATGAGAAATTATAAGAGAAAATCAAAAAGGGCCTATATATCTCAACTTCTACGAATTAGCAGCAAAGAAAGTGCTAGAAAATGGGACAAATAAATTGATCGTGATAATTAAGTTATACAGCTGGTTAAAAATGATTTGTAACCAGTAAAAAATCAGAGTAGTGGTTTAATTTACTCTTATTTTAATGTTCAATTACTAAAAAATATTTTAAGTTGTTGTATTCTGTTATGTCTGATGATTGAAATTTTGTTGTTTTATTTTAAATTCTAAATTGATGTTAAGCAACAAAAAAAATATCTAAATGCGTACAAACAAACATTCCTGACCTCATCAGTTTGTAATAAATACGTTATAAGTAATATTTTCACATTGATTTACGATAAATGTCAAGAAAAATAAATCAAATTAATCTTTTTATTACATTGTTACTACCTGCCCCTCGCCCGTTACAACTAGCCCCAAGAACGGGGTAAGTTGTAACATACGACTTTCAGCACAAAAAGTTATTTTTACAAGTATTGATTACAAATATAAGTCTGATTGTTATTCCAATCGATATTTGAATAGTTCATCTCTGATATGAATGCTTTTTATCACAAAAATATCCCATAGTTTGACTTTCCCATCCAAAAAACTAAACATTGTTACAACAAGCCCCCTGCTCCCCTACTGTACTTGAAATACGTTTATAAAATACAAGGCTTCTCGCTGAAGTGCATGACTGTAGGAGTAAGTGAGATCTACTCACCAGCATCATAAACACATTTGTCTCTTTCATTATAATATTTTACAAAGCTTATCTAAGATATTCGCTTTCTCGCTCTAGCATTTTTTTTTTGTTTCACAGAAATGCCAACTGTGTTATGTTTGCAAATAAAATTATATTCTAACTTCCTTAGACTTTCTGCATTCCTGGTACTTTCAATAGGATATGACGTCATTTATTCACAATTTTTTTAATCTTTGAATTTAGTAACGTAGTCTCAAAGCAGCTACTTTCAATAAATGTATGCTCTCCTAGTATATTAAAATGCAGAAAAGACCATTACATAGTACGTACAACGTGCGTAGCATGCATGCGCATGTTGTTGAATCCCTACTTTAAAATGAATTGACAAACGAGCAGATGGATCATCTGATGGTAAGCACGGGCGCCAGAGGAGTCCCAAGCGTGCGAAACACAGAGACGCACTGCTTCGCGCCAGATTTCTCTCACTCACAAAACTTTTTCTAAGGGAGGGGCGGTACAAGTCATGAATATCTTAAATGCCATCTTCAGTGAGGACCACAAACCATGACATGATCATCTTAGAAAATTCAAAGGTAACTTGTATGATGATAAATATCTGAATTTCTACAGCCTAGGACGTCGATACTAATTTCGGAAGCTACAAGATGATGTAGAGTCCAAGGAATGCAAACTCAGAGCCTATTATACATACTCGTATAGGTAGGGCCTTAATAAATTTATTGTAAAATAATAAACATCAAACAAATAAATAAATGGCAGCTGATTATCAGCTGCCATTCATTGTGCAGCAGCACCACATAGAAAATGTTTTTTATACAGTACAGTACCAGTAGTGTAGAGTTGTCTCTTGCAAAGCTATGTTGGCCTGGTACTTCAATTTCATGGAGTACTACATACGAGTTAGCAAAAAAGTATTTTATGAGCAAAAGGATAAATTCTTTCAGGGTAGACAAAAATTTACATCTTTCAAACCTATTTTCTCCTGGTACGGTGGCCAGCACATCAAGTTACTACAATCTGTCAAATTTCTTCAATCGAACCTCACTTTTATGTCAAACAAGTTTGGTTCAATCAAAGATATTGTATATAAGAACTAGATGGCGTACTCATTACTTGCATTCGAGCCTCGTGAGATGTTTATAACTTGATTGGCGTCCTACTCTAATAAGGTGACCACACGATTTAGATTTTCGATTACAATTATTGTTTGTCAAACTCAGTCCACCCACGTGGGAGTCGGACATCGCTTTCTCTAGGAAACTCGTGAAGCCCATTCAAACTAGAAGGGCTAGCACGAACGTTTCAAAGTATATCGTTTGAGTATTTATGAGCAATTTTGTATGAAAAAAATACAAGTTCCAAATTAAAATTCCTTATCTATACTAATATAATAAAGCTGAAGAGTTTGTTTGTTTGTTTGTTTGAACGCGCTAATCTCCGAAACTACTGGTGCGATTTGAATAATTCTTTTTTTGTTGGATAGTCCATTTATCGAGGAAGGCTATAGGCTAAATAACATTACGCTATGACCAATAGGAGCAAAGACAGAGCGGTAAATGTGTAAAAAACGGGGAAAATTTTTCCACGCGGACGAAGTCGCGGGCGGCCGCTAGTTATGTATACGTACGATACGAAGAGACTACCGACTTTTCGAAAAGTTTGTGCTAGCCCTATTAGATTTTCTATTTACCTACCTATAATAATACACTCTGCGGCACATTTAACCCGCCATAGCGTATTATTCATACAAACGTACACACTTTGCGATTTGAAGGTTCTAAGGAGCAAGAATATTGACTAAAATTTAATTTTTTTCACAAACTCTTGGGGAACTGGGGACACTTGATCCCCATGTTAGTTCTATACAAAATAAAACGTACATAGGTAGGCAATTTTGTTCACTACCTACTGTTCCTCATTATTTGATTATTATATTTATTAGTGCTTCATATATATATATTTTTTTGCATTTTCCCAGAACTTTCCAAAAGGATCAATTGTCCCCTATTCTGGGAGACTTGATCCCAGTAACAGGTAGACTAGATCTTAGGGGATCAAATCTCTCTAATGCAAATTTGAAATAAATGAAAACCCGGTGTCTTTATAAAAGCATTATTTTAATTTAACAAAATATTAAATTTATATTGCTTTACATGTCTCACATGTTTCACTCAAGTATTAATTTTATGAGCATTGAGTCTCAGTCTTAGAAGAAATTTTACATTTTCATAAATATAAAATACAGCTTTGAAAATTTACATTTTATTGCATTAGCACTGTATGCGAATGCACTATCTATATGAACTGATCATCATCTAAAGGTTGGACTTACATTAGAAACGTTTGAAAATCACTTGTTTAGTAATTTTTCCCGGTATGACGGTAAGCCACCTTTTTTAATTTCTTCATTCTTTGGAAATCTGAAACAGTAAAAAATCCAGTCTTTAGATGACAAGCGAAATGGACACCCTACTCAATGCAAAAATAAAACTTTGACTAAACACTTACTTATGAAAAGATACACCGCATTTCACCGCAACCTTTATATGATTCACTTTTGCATCCTATCACACAACAAGTGAGAACCATTATTAATAAATAATCACAATTTTTACACTTTATTTTTGTCGTCAGAATAATACAATCTTTCAAATTATTTTTTGCCGCCGCCATATTGGTGATGTCCAGACGCCAAGTGTTGCATATTTATTATAATTAAAACTACCATATCACCGACTTTTACATAAAACTAGTCGTTTATCATGGTTTAAAATTAAAAAAATAAAAAAGACATTATTAATTCCAACGTATCATTCCTTTAAATTATTCAATATTTTGAAAGTTCCCCAGAAGAAGAAATATAAACTTTGCGTAAGTTATACCACAAAGGTTTTTTTTTATGATGGCAGCCCTTTAGACAAGGACATATTCCTGTCGATCGCCATCTCGCTCGGCTCGATTTTCTGTAAAGCGATTTGGCATTTCAAAGTAATCTTTATTCTCACTGCATAGAATCGAAATTAACATTGCATTCATTTTCATAGTACACCATCTTGTTATAGTGTAAAATCTTTGGGTTCAATATCAACTGAGGAAATTTGACAGATTGTAGTAACTTGATGTGCTGGCCACTGTACATACTCGGTACAATTTTCAACTTCTATATCTATACATATAATAAAAATGTAAAAAAGCTGTGTCTGTACATTGAAGATATTTATCTCAAAATAACTTAGGACGACTAAAAAACAGTAACAGAACATGAATCAATGATTTTTAAAATTTTTGTCTGTCTGTTTGTCTGTTTGTCTGTTTGTCTGTTTATCTGTTTGTCTGTTTGTCTGTTTGTTCGCGCTAATCTCGGAAACTACTGAACCAATTCGAATGAAACTTTTTTTATTGTATAGCTGTAATATCAGGGCAACTTATAGGATATATTACATTTTGAAGACCAGGCTTCTTGATGTAGAACCACAACAGCCCAGCTAAACTATAAGAGGTAGGTCAATGGCACCTTAACAAAAGTTGTTCAGATTGATGAGCAGTTTATGATGCCATGAAAAAAATCAAAGATCATGGAACATCTGGTTTGGACCTCTAAGAGCCCAGCTACACTATAACAAATAAGGAATGAAATGAAATGGAAAATTGTCAAATATGATGAGCATTTTTGGATGAGATCCTATAAGGAAGGATATTCCGAACTTAAACCCCTAATGGAGCGAAAAGGGGGTTCAAAGTTTGTTCATGGGACTACGTGATTCCTTTGCCCAATTTACTCCAACTTTTGCATATACATTCTTTGACAGAATTGATGGATAAAATATAAGATTCAAACTTTAATAGAATACTTACATCCCCTAATGGAATAAAAAATAATTTGGGGGTTCATTAGATGTTGATATTTTAAATATTAAATGGGTTTGCACTTGACCTCATCTCACCTGATGGAGAGTGACAATGAGGTCTAAGATGTAGCGTGCTTTCCCAGAAAAAGCCTATTCACTCTCGACTTAAAGACACCCAAATTGTAGCTCTCTGGAAATACAAAACCGGCAAGTTGTTCCATTCCTTAGCATTTCGTATAAAATATTAATGAGCCACCTTAAAAATCTATTAACCTATAAACGAACATTTATAATAAGTAATATTTTTGTTAAATTGTATTTAAATAATCATCTTTAAGTCAAGAGTCATAAAGTTCACGCAAACGAAGTTGCGGGCGGCCACTAGTTGAAAATAAATTTTGAGTTCATTTTATTAAAAAAATATATTTTTAACTCATTGAAATTGAGTCAAATAGACGCTAGAAAATTTCCGCACTAGCAGTGTGGACACGAGTCATAGTTTTAAATCATTTAATATGGAATTCTCCGTAGTCACACCAGTGTGACAAACTCAGTGTGGACACGGAGAATACATGGCGAAGGTGACTTACTCGTGACTGACCGTGAGAGCCACGCTTCGGCATGAATGGGCCGGCAAGACCGGAGCGATACCACGGCCTCAAGAAGCAACGCCTGCGCTGTTTCGCCGAGTGAGGGTACCGGAGGCCCAATTGGGGAAAAGGGGGTTAAAGGTTGGCAGCGCACTTGTGACTACTTTTGTTGCATGTGTCTATTGGCGGCGGTAATCGCTTACCATCAGGTGATCCGTCTGCTCGTCTGCCGGCTATCACATAAAAAAACTCGTCATCCTCATCTTGTCTGTTAGTTAGTGTATAAGCCGCCACTGGAGCATTGTGTTGTGATCACCAATCCGCATTAGGCTGCCTGTCCATTTAAGCGGAGCGATGCGGCGGAGCGGAGAAACGGACAAATATTAGCCAATAGTATTTATTTATTTTAGCCAGTAGAATTTTTGTGTAATACTATTGGCTAATATTTGTCCGTTTCTCCGCTCCGCCGCATCGCTCCGCTTAAATGGACAGGCAGCCTAAGGCAAGCATGGCGATTAAGCCTATACCCTGATTCATAATCCTGTAAAAGTAAACTGACAGATGTCAATATGTCATCCCCATACATTATCACTCAATTTGACACATGCAAAATGTCAAAATGCATAGAAACTTGTCATTTTCATCTGTCAGTTTACATGATTATGAATCAGAGTATAGTAGCGGGATGACGCTTGATTGCTAAGATGGAGGCGTTTGCCCTGCCTGAAATAACGGAACGTGTAGGTTTCCTCACGATGTTTTTCCTGACCGCCCAATTTATGTAGTTTATTAAATAATGTATTACGTACCATTGTCCCTGGCGGGTGGCGCCCCCTGGCGGGCGCTGAGCGCGTCCTGCAGCAGCGGCGCGCGGATGCGGAAGTCCCGCGCCGTGCCCAGCGATAGGTAGTGCTGCAGGTTTAGCTAGACAGACAATATCACATCTTTAACTCAGTCACATCAAAGCTTCGGCACGAATAGGCCCACTTGACCGGATTGACACCACAGAAGATCGGCGTGAAGCAGCGCCTGTGTTGTGTTTCACCGAGTGATTGAGGGTACCGGGGGCCCAATCGGGGGGAAAGGGGGTTAAAATTGGCGCACTTGTGACACCATTGTGTTGCGTGTGTCTATGGGCGGCGGCAAACGCTTACCATCAGGTGTTTCGTCTACTAGTCTGCTCCCTATCACATAAAAAAAATCAAAAATATACATTATTTTTTTTGTGTGGTATCACTCTCGTCGAGCCGGCCCATTCATGCCGAAGCATGGCTCTCCCACAATTACATAATTATGTATGTAGGAGATCGGGCATAGAAAAACCAGGAAACAGGAATAAGTTCTTTTTCTTTATTAATTCATCTTCTTTTTACTTTCTCATATTTCTACCTTACGTTGTCGGTGACCATTCGTCTTCTTTATTATTCTCGCACGACAACCTAATGAGGGTTTTTGCAAATGCAAAATCCGATAGATGGCGTTACATTGACGTCAGGTCCAACTTTTGCAAAAACCCTCATTCATACACTTTTCTTACCAAGCTTCTACCGATCATCAATCCCACATGTACAGTCGACTCCAAAAATATGTATACACTTTAGAACCTTATCACAATACATATGTATAAGAACGACTTCTACTTTTTATTGACACATGTATTTGTGACAAGGTCCTAAAGTGTATACATATTTTTGGAGTTGACTGTACTTACTGCCTGACTGTACTTTTTTTACTTTTTTGGTTACTTATATGAATGAATGAATGAACTGACAACCGTTGGGGTAAACGAGTTCTGGAGTGGAGACCGCGTCTCGGTAAACGTAGTGTAGGACGACCTCAGGCCAGATGGAGTGATGATCTGCGCAAGAGGGCTGGCTGGAGCTAGATGCGAGTAGCCGAAGATCGATCAAAGTGGAGAGCATTTGGAGAGGCCTATGTCCAGCAGTGGACTGCAACAGGCTGATGATGATGATGATGATGATGATGATGATGATGATGATGATGATGATGATGAATGAATTCATTACTGATTATATCAGTACCTTGGCCTTGTTGGCGAGCAGTATGACGTGCTTGCTGAACTGCTCGGCCTCCAGCACGAGGCGCGGGATGAGGCGCGTGTCGCGCAGCACGCGCGCCGCCTTCTGCTGCGTCACAGACGCCTCCATGTACGTGATGAGGTTGTCCGTTACCGAGGACAGCTTCTTGCCGCTTAGCTTTAGGAGCCGTTCCAGTCTGGGGGAAAAGGAGTCTTTGAAAATCTTCTGCACGTAAACTTTGAGGCAAATGTTTTACTACAGTATACTATTAGGCATGTTTCTCATATTAAATCATAATCTTAGCGATGGTAGCTAAGTGGATAAAGACGTTCGGTGACTGAGGCTTGGGTAAAGGAATCTTTGGAAAACTTGTGCTCTAGATCTTTTATTTATAACTTAATAGCTGCCGCCCGCAATCCGCGTGGAATAAGATCTTTTGGTAGCATTTTTAATTATTTAATAATTTAACCCCCCCCTTTTAACCCCTTACAACCACATTTTCGCAATAAAAAGTAGACTATATTCTTTCTCAGGGTTTAGACCATATTCATTTCATTTAAATCCGTAGTAGTTTTGGCGTGAAAGAGTAACAGACAGACAGATAGTTAGGAAGGACAACCAACAACAATCACTTAGGTAACATGAATTGGTAACAAAAGCAATAAATGCTCAGGGGGTCTACTCCGCCAAACGACAACGAACTATTCGTAACGATACGACATTGGTTCGAATTATTCGCATGTACCCTACTATAAGAAATGTTCGTAATCAGTGTCGATTATCGTAAGTATAGACAATTTACTTTTGTTTTGTTCGGATGTTCGTGAACGAATGATTGTAAAATTAAAAAAAGTTTGGCTGTTTGGTTTATTATTCTTCAGTGTGGACCATAAATGGCTAAAAAAAATGATACAAAAGAGCTATGACAGCTTCCACCACAGAGTACATTGTATTATATGCTTCCACCAAAGAGAATATAATCACTCCGTTTTGCTTCCACATTTTATTCAAAAATATAATGAATGAAATATACGTTGATTAAAAGAGCATGTAATGCTGATTAATAAGAAAATAAAATCGTAATTCAAGGAGGCTAGGTTTTTGAGTAATTTTGCATAGAAGTTTAATAGTTTATGCCTTTATTAACCATATTATTTTGCGCAACAACAACAAAAACTCATTTCAAATGGAGGCAGCGCTTGGGTTTCATAACCCATAGCCCTTTATTGTGTGGATAAGGTAGAGAAAACATTGAAAACAACAAGATATAATTTAACAATAGGTGCTTTTATTATAATTTTTCATCATCCTCAATAACTAAGACATTGTCTAAGAAAGCAAGGTAACTGCAGCACTATTCATCAATTCCCATCCCAAAATCAATATCACAGTCCGAGTCGTATTATAAGTGGCGAAAGCAAAAGTCCTTAGGCAGTTCGGGTCAAAAATTATAAAGAAAACAGGGGTAAAGCAGCGAAAACACACAGAACACACTCGAGGGTTCGCGCCAAAAATACTTTGATTTATGTAAATCAAAATCCAATCGTCATCACAACCGAAATCTATTGAACAGAGCTGGGGTCAATGGTAAAGGAAGATACTAGTCCAGAGAACAGTAATATGGGTCTTTAAATGCAAAATCACAACGAAACGATAATCTTTACGACACCATCAGAGATGTCGTAAG
This sequence comes from Cnaphalocrocis medinalis, assembly GCA_014851415.1. Classification (NCBI taxonomy): domain Eukaryota; kingdom Metazoa; phylum Arthropoda; class Insecta; order Lepidoptera; family Crambidae; genus Cnaphalocrocis; species Cnaphalocrocis medinalis. Next base: position 1,728 of record JABMDO010000928.1, on the reverse strand, counting down.
GTGGTCATTCACGATCAGTCCGTTTGGAGCCATTCCAAATGATTTAAGCCAATTGGATTGACGCCATTTACGTACCACACTCACGGTCACTCCAAACTGGCTGTCAGTTTTGTGTTGACGTGGTTTTGTACAGACGTTCCAATGAGTTCGGATTCCGAAGAAGAACTTTTACTTTATACGGCGATTGTTTGTCATCACATAATATATTATGCTCCTTGTTGAATGAACTTTTTTTTTTTTTTGGTCAATAAGGTCCAAACTCAGCATATGCTGCAGCTGCTTCGTTGAAGCCACTGCAGCGCACTGAACTTCTTAAGGAATAAATTTTTTTTCTGACAGTGTCCATGTTTGCGCTGGCATCTGTTTTTTTAAATAATTGTAATAGTTTCTCTGTAGCATTTAATCTTTTTGTTTTATTTTTGTAATCTTTGTCGGTTACCTTCCACAAGCATTCGAGTTCCCTATATTGTTCTAAACTCAATTAACGATTCGCGCCCTGATGCCATTTCGAATACCTACATGAAACCTCGGCCTTTAATCAAAACGATGCGGCTGTCGCGCTTGACGTCTCACGGCGGAATAAACGCAGAACGGATGTCGGTTTTCACATTCACGGTAAGCGCGGCGTGATGGCTTGGCGCGTAAATCCCCCACTCACGAGCCGTCCAGCGTGATGCCAAATGGCGCGACGCAGTGGATTATGGAACGATTGGAAATCCAGAGTTTTACGTCACGCCCATGAGTTTTGACACTCACGATCAAATTTTGGATGTATATAGCGCCATTTGGCGCGATGGCATGACCGTGAATGCCCACCTGTAGGAATGTTCGTCGATTTGACGTTTGTGAAGCTGTCAAATTCAATTATTCGTATCGTTTTATGGTGTATTAGAGTAGGGTTTTTGTAAGAACTGTCAAAGCAATATCGTTCGTATATTCGTATCAACGACAGTCGATACGATGGCACTTAGAGTAGGCTCCGACACGATTATTGGCACGATATATCGTTTATCGTTCGGCGGAGTAGACCCCCTGGTTGACCAAAGGCAGCGACAACGGATACAATACTTCATATACGCGAAAAATAACATTTTGTTTTGAAGGTAGGACTGCTATAAATAATCAAAAGAATACCCGCAATTGAATTATGAATACAGACGTCTTTGTTTTCATTGCGTTTATTCTGAGAAGTCATTGCAGGAATCTAAAAGCATAGCGCGAAGCTCCGAAAGCGTTCATTGGAAAAAATATTTCACAAATGACTCATAGATAAGCGCGTTTATTTGACGGTTAATTTAAACCTAGCACTAGGAAAGTATTAAAATAACATTGACATGTTTTCCCCACGAATTTATCCAATAATCGATATAGACAGGCTGGGTTATGCCGGGAATTAAAATTAGGTCTGATTCATTTTTGTGGGATTTTCCATAATAAAACGTTACCCTTGGATCAGTGGGTATAACTCAAGAAGGCTACACTAGTCATGCATGAAGTCAAAAATTGATTGTTTATCGATGTAGCTTAAATTTAGCGTTATCTGCCGAATGCATGTTATCAGCATGAGCTCGCTTTCATTATTAGTGCCCGAGACAACCCCACCATCTGCCCCATGGCTATATCACACTACGGTTATACTGGCCGAATCTGGGGAGATGTGTGCCGGATATAGCGTGTGCTGAGCACTCTTGCACTTCACCGCGCCACAATACTTGACCCCTATAAGTT
>JABMDO010000927.1:0-20138 GCA_014851415.1 Cnaphalocrocis medinalis | reverse complement strand
TCATTGGAAAAAATATTTCACAAATCATAGATAAGCGCGTTTATTTGACGGTTAATTTAAACCTAGCACTAGGAAAGTATTAAAAAACATGTTTTCCCCACGAATTTATCCAATAATCGATATAGACAGGCTGGGTTATGCCGGGAATTAAAATTAGGTCTGATTCATTTTTGTGGGATTTTCCATAATAAAACGTTACCCTTGGATCAGTGGGTATAACTCAAGAAGGCTACACTAGTCATGCATGAAGTCAAAATTGATTGTTTATCGATGTAGCTTAAATTTAGCGTTATCTGCCGAATGCATGTTATCAGCATGAGCTCGCTTTCATTATTAGTGCCCGAGACAACCCCACCATCTGCCCATGGCTATATCACACTACGGTTATACTGGCCGAATCTGGGGAGATGTGTGCCGGATATAGCGTGTGCTGAGCACTCTTGCACTTCACCGCGCCACAATACTTGACTCCCTATAAGTTATTTATCTCTCTTGTGTCTAACAGTGAACGTAAGAAATTTAATGTAACAGCGAGAAAAATTAAGGATTGAATTTGCCTATTCAGTGTATGTCTAGTATTGATATTATGATTATAAAAACTTGATTTGAAATTTATATTTGTAAATGTAATGCTCAACCAATGGTATTGATTGGTCAAGATAACTATGATTTAATTGCACCTTCTGTTTTGTATAAAACCTTGTAAATCAGGTGAGCCATATTTAACTAAAACTTTGTGGGGTGTGGTGTATGCATGGGACGTTAATAAATAATAATATCGCTGATCGCTTCATCACTCACTTGTGTTGCGCTGAGTCTTGCCCGAATTCGCCATCAGCTGACCGCGCCCAGTGTGCACGCGGCGCAAGCGGTGATAGCGCTGATAACGCAGACGATCATGCGTCCTGCTCACTCGCACCGATTGACCCGATACTGTTGTCATCCTCAGCACTCACCATGTTCGCTTAATACTGATTCTATTGATTATAAACAGGAGTTAATTGAGCTGCGCGAATTAATGTACGAATACTTTTCTATAGAATCATTAGGTATACCCGTAAATAGTAAACCACGTAAAAATGCTAGTGATGTACGTGCTATTGAGATTCTTAATAGAACTAGTGAGCTAATTAATGGTCAATGGACCGTAGGTTTGCCGTGGAAGAATGATAACATAGTAATGCCGGATTCCTACAATGTAGCTTTGTTTCGTCTTAAGTCAATAATGAAAAAGATGTTATTGAACAAATCCTTTGCCTCTCGTTATCAGGAAAAGGATAGACCATTTATTTGACAATAATTATGCTAGGGTTGTCACTCCCGAGGAGTCTAAAGAACGCGTTTGGTATTTACCGCATTTTGGCATAGACAATCCTAATAAACAAAAACTAAGGTTGGTATTTGATGCTGCGTGTAAGTCGGAGGGTCATTCTCTTAACGATTTTCTATTGCAGGGTCCTGATTTATTAAATGCATTATATGGTGTAATGTATAGGTTTCGCGAAATCCAGTTGCAGTTGTAGCAGACATTAAGGACATGTTTTTACGTATAAAGATCAGGGAGGAAGATCAAAATGCTTTACGTTTTTTGTGGCAAGATGAAAGGGTGAAATCAAAGAGTACGCTATGACGTCACTCATATTCGGAGCTAATTGCTCACCGTTCGTAGCTCAGTTTATAAACCAACAAAAAAATGCTTCACGTTTTCAGAGTGAGATGCCTGATGCTGTCCACGCTATTCAACGCAACCAATACATGGACGACTACATAGACAGCTTACCAGATGAGAAGCGCGCCGAGAAGATGGTGACCGAAGTACATCACATTCATCAGCAAGGAGGTTTCGAGATGAGGAATTGGTGAGCAACAGCCCTAATGTATTAAATAATATTCCCAAGGAGAACCTTAATGCAAACGTGCAAGTGATGCTGCATGACTCACCAGAGCGCACTCTTGGACTATTGTGGTACCCGGGGACAGACACGTTGGCGTTCGATTTGTCCTTGAAGCGCATACCTGCCGACATTCTGAACTTCGCAAGGAGACCTACCAAGCGCGAAGTGCTACGGATAGTTATGTCCATCTTTGACATACACGGATTTCTAGGCCCTATAACTATAGTAGGAAAGATTATAATGCAGCGAACATGGAAGTTAAATATGAAATGGGAAGCAGAAATTAATGATGAACTATTTACCTGTTTTTCAAGACTGGATACGCAATTGCAACAGGTAAACAAGTTACGTATCCCGAGATGGTATTTTTCTAAACTAATTCTATTGATAACCTACCTCCAGCAGTAATCACTGTACTACGAAAGACTACGACTCTCCTCTGTGCTACGACACCGTAGCCGCTGCTACCCAAGGAGACAAGAGATCAGCCGCGCGCCCGAGTGCGAGCGAGATGGAAAGGTTAGAGTTACATGTATTTTGCGACGCTTCGCCCCATGCCTACGCAGCTGTTGCCTACTGGCGCAGGAATAGCGGCGAAGGAATGTTAACTTCGTTTATAGGTAGCAAAAGGTCGAGTTTACGTCGCCGAGCAAAGCATGCACTATACCGAAACTAGAACTTCAAGGTGCAGTACTAGCTTGCCGCCTAGCCGAGAGCATAAAGAAAGAACATCGTTTGGCACCTGCAGCTACGTACTTCTGGACTGATTCTACAGTAGTACTGCACTGGATAAGGAATGAAAATAGAATTATACAAGTGTTCATTGCTAACCGACTTGGCCAAATAGACGAGTTGAGTAAAATAAAAGCTTGGCATTATGTACCTACAGAATTTAATATAGCAGACTTAGTAACAAAAATAATAATCACGATCTAAACGACTGCGACGAGTGGTTTACCGGTCCCGCGTTCCTGCGACGAGATGAGATGTACTGGCCAGAAGAACCTGCAACAAACAAAACATTAGTGAAGAAATAGTGAACAATGTTAATGAAAAAACTAAAATGGAAGACTTACCTGTTCCAGACCCCAATAGATTCTCCAGCTGGCTGCGTTTACGGCGTGCTACCGCTAACGTTCTGTTATTTATTGAGAAGTGCAAAAAGAAGAAATTAACGCAGTGACAGACGAGTTGATGCATAGGGGGGAAGTTTTATTACTACGTCACGCTCAGCTACAGTGTTTCGCAGAAGACATCGCGCTCCTTCGGTTGAGTAAAGAGCTGAGACCAGTAGTAAACTTCGTTCATTGACCCCTGTATTCGACAGCGAAGGCTTGATGAGAGTCGCCGGGCGTATAGACGCCGCAGCTGAAGTCAGTGAACAAGTCAAGTCACCCGTCATACTGGACGGTCGTCACCATACTGCTAGGCTCATTGTAGCAGATTACCACGTCCGTGCTGGACACTCCGGCAATGAGCAAGTAGTCAACGAGCTACGACAAAAATATTGGGTCATACGTTTACGCCCCACCGTTCGCACTATTGCAGCGAAATGCTTCACGTGCCGCCTTAATAAAGCTGTACGAGACCCCTTCGACAGTCCCGTACCTATTTATGCGACGCGGTTCGGAGTACGTTCTGACAAGAACGCACCCCTCGAAACAGGATAGAAAGGCCCAGTCGGAAACGTAGCAGGAGGAGCGAACTCAAATGAAACGCAGAATCTTCTTCTGTTGATACTTGGAGCGGTGGTATCTTGAGGGAGCTTCGGTCTTGATTTGCCAGCAGAGTTATCGGGAGGGCTTCTCTTGCCGAAGTGCATGATTTGGGTTCTGTCTGGCCTACTTTTATATGATTTGCTCCGCCTCAAACTACCACCCACTACCGGATGTATATTTTCCAATTAGATCTTATTTCTAATATCGCCGTCTCTTTCTTACAATATGTCCGTCCCTTTTTTACGGACTGCCTATAGGACCGTATCGCGGTCTCGCTCTTACATTGCCTCTCGCTCTTACAACCGTCTAGGTTTTACAGACAAAACCTTAGATCTAGACTTCTAGTTCCCTATTTTGTGCTAAGTGTGGTGTTGTATGCCTGCCTATTATCATCTGGTGTGTGCCTACCTAGTTGTGTGAAATAAAACACCTTACTTTCAACTTTTTATTAACTTAGGCATTTCACCCTACCTAGAAGTCTAGATCGTGCCTAGAGCCCTAACTGTACATCTTACACTATAACTTATCTTTATTAATTAGGCTAATGCTACGAGCTTTCATAAAAACATAAATATACACATAAGGATTGAAAAGAGACTAAACTATAAGCGATACAATAAGACCTAAACTAACTTAACCTACTATTTACATTGATCGTCCCGAACATTCTCCCGCCGTGAGTTGGCCGCAGAGTCGACTCATTCTTCTGCTGGAGGGACGTCTGGCTTCGTAGGTAGCTGGATGAGCTTCTTGGCTGGTCTGCGCAGGATTCCTCCCTTCGTCCGCACGTCTGCTGTCCTCACGACGCCGTCGGGGCCCGGGTACACCGCTGCGACGACTCCCCTCGGCCATGTGTTGCGTGGTAGCGTGTTGTCGACGATGATTACTACGTCGCCGACGCCGATGGGGGGTCCTCTTCCTCGGGGTTCTCGACGATGTTGGAGGTTTGGTAGGTACTCCTGTACCCACCGCTGCCAGAAGATGTCCGCTAGCCGCTGCGAGGCTCTCCAGTGTGTGGGCCCGATGAGATCTTGATCGTGAAAGTGGCCGCCTGGAGGTTCTGTTGCGGACCCGTGGAGTAGAAAATGATTCGGCGTGAGCGCCTCGGGATCATGGGGATCGACCGAGACGTGGCGTTAACGGCCTGCTGTTGACCGTATACTCCACTTCCGCGAGCAGCGTGGCTAGGACTTCTTCGTTGGGGCTTCTCTCTGTCAGGACGGCTGCTAGGGCGGTCTTGACCGAGCGGACGAGTCTCTCCCATGCGCCTCCCATGAATGGAGCGCCAGGGGGAATGAAGCGCCAGTTGATCTTCCTTTTCGTCGCCTCTTCTTGTGTTGCCCGCGTCGCCGCCTCTCGTAGCTCTCGTTCCGCGCCGTGTAGATTGGTCCCATTATCGGACCACAGTTCGGCGGGGCAGCCGCGCCGCGCGATCATGCGGCGCAGCGCCATCACCGCGGAGTCCGTCGTGAGGGACGCGGCGATCTCTAGGTGGACCGCGCGCGTAGTGAGACATGTGAAGAGAGCCACATATCTCTTCTGGTGCGATCTCCCGACGGTGACGGTGAGCGGCCCGAAGTAGTCTAGGCCCGTGTAGGTGAACGGGCGCTTGTGATGCGCTAGGCGACACGCTGGCAGGTCTCCCGTTGGTGGTTCGGGCGGCGAATTCTTCCTGATGCGACATGGACGGCACCGATGTATTATCTTGCGGGCGGTAGTTCGTAGTCGTAGTATCCAGTACCGCGCCCGACACTCGTTGATGGTGCTCTCGACTCCGGCGTGATGTAGCGAGCGGTGTACGTAGTCGATGTACAGCGCTGCTATGTGATGATCCCCGTCCAGAATAGCCGGCCTCTTCTTTTCTTCATTTATGTCGGTGGCGGCGTCTATCCTGGTTTTCACGCGAAGTATTCCGTCGTCCATCTCGATGGCCAAATAACGAAGACGTGTGTTCTGGTTCACCGGCGAGGCGCTCTGTAGACTCGCGATTTCTTCGCCGAATGAGTCTTGCTGACACTTTTTCACTATCATTTCTTCGGCGCGCTTGATGAATTCGGCTGATAACGGCGCGAATTCTCTCGTCGGTGTGGATTTTTCGTTCTTCGTTTTCGTTTTCTCAGTCGCTTTCTTCACGGGTTGCCATCCCGGATCGCGTTCTTCATTTTTCTTCGTTCTCTTGTAGTGAACTTGTTGTTTCTTCGTTCGGCAGAGGTGGACGAATTGTAGGACTCGGGCCGTCGCTCGTACTAGTCTCTCCCACTTAGAGAAACGTGTCGGTTCTGGTACGGCGGCGCGCTCCTGCGGTCTCTTGACGCTGATTACGTGAGTTCTTTCTTCGCCGGTCGATTCTTCGTTCTTCTGCACCGCGGTCGTCGGCCAGTCTTCTGGTTGTCTTCGTAGGAAAGCTGGACCCTGGAACCATCTGTGCTGCGCGTCGAGGTCGCGAGGCACGTCGCGAGTGGCGTCGTCGGCGACGTTTTCTTTCGTCGGCAGCCACCTCCATTCGTTCGTCGACGTGTTCTCTTCTATCTCGGCGATCCTGTGCGCGACGAAAGGGCGGTATGTGCGCGCTCCCGTCTTGATCCAGGTTAGTACCGTCCGGCTGTCCGTCCAGAAGGTTTTCGACTCTGGCTTCTTGTCGTGCTCTTCAATTACCGCGGTTGCCATGCGACTCCCCAGTACCGCCGCTTGTAGCTCCAGTCGGGGTATTGACGTGAGCTTGAGCGGCGCTACCTTCGCCTTCGCCGCCACGAGAGATGTGTGTACGTGGCCGTCGTGCGTGACCACCCTCCAGTACAGGGCGGCGGCGTAGGCGAGCTCGCTGGCGTCTACGAAGATGTGCAGCTGTCTTGACTCGGCTTCACTGTAGTGCAGGTAGCATCTTGGTATTCTCACGTTGCGTAGCTTCTTCAGATCTCGCGTCCAATCTCTCCATTGGGCCGCTAGGTCGTCCTCTAAGTTTTCGTCCCATCCGGTACCTCGCCTCCACAGCTCTTGCAGGATCTGTTTCCCTCTTATAGTGACGGGCGACGCTAGTCCTAGTGGATCGAACAGCGACATCAGTATCTTGAGCGTTTCTCTCTTCGTAGGGCTCTCCTTTTCGAGTATTCCGGCCGGCAGACGGGCGAGGTTCAAGTTGAAGGTGAGCTCGTCGGTCTTCGGCTTCCAGATGAGTCCCAGTACGCGTTCGTCCTTTTCTTCGTTGAGGTTGACTGCGTTCCGCTGCTCTGCGCCCGGGTCGAGCGCTTCCATCACTATTGGCGAGTTCGACGTCCATTGTCGTAGCTCGTAGTGTGCTTCGCTGTGGATCTTCTTCACTTGGCTGGCTACGTCGATCGCTTTCTCTTCATTTTCGACGCTCAATATCATATCGTCGACGTAGTGGTTCTTCACGATGGCTTCGTAGGCTTCTTTGTTGTCGCTTTCGTAGCGGCGCGCGTTGAGATCCTTCACATATATGGCGGTGGAGGGTGAACAGGTGGCGCCGAAGATGAGTGACGTCATTCTGTACTCGTCCGGCGGCTGGTCGTCTCTTCTGTCTCCTCTCCACAGGTACCTCAGCGCGTCGCGATCCCCCGGTTGCACCTTGACTTGCATGAACATCTCCTTGATGTCCGCCGCTACCGCCACCGCATGCTGTCTAAACCGCATAAGTACGCCCGGCATCGATTGTAGCAGGTCGGGCCCCTTATGCAGTTTGTCGTTGAGCGATACCCCCTTCGTCTTGGCCGCTGCGTCGTGGACGATCCTCATCTTCCCAGGCTTCATCGGGTTCGTCACGGCGAAGTGGGGTAGGTACCAGGTCCTACCAGGTGTCTTGTCTGCCGGTGCGGGTTCTGCGTATCCCTTTTCTATCAGTGCTTCCATTTGCTCGTGTATCTCTTCTCATCTCGGGGTCGCGATCGATTTTCTTTTCTATACTGTGAAGCCTCTTCACTGTGTTCTCGTAGTTATCTGGCATCGTGACGTCTTCATTTTCCCATAATAATGGAGCTTGATATCTTCCATCTTCATTTCTAGTCACTTCTTTCTTCAATTTTTCCATCGCTCGACGTTCGGGGTCGTTCTCTGGCATCTTGGGCGCGATGATTAGTGACTCTAGCGCGAAGTATTCGCGCAGCTGCTCATCCATGTTCGCGTCTTCGTTTTGCACGATGAAGTTGACACGCTGCGTGCGCCCCAGCACGCGGGTATGGGCGCCGTGGAGTACCCACCCGAGAGGGGTGCGCGACGCTACCGGCTGATGTCTCCCTCCTCTTCGTGTCTCGGTGGTGATGAGCAGGTGCCAATTATCTTGGCCGATCAGCATTCGCGGCTTGATCTTCGTATATGTGAGGTCGCTCTTGATGTCTTGTAGGTGCTGGCAATCTTCCACTACACGGCGGTCGACGGTCTGTGGCGACAGTTTCATGTCGTCCATGGTGCGCGCTGCTATCTTGTATGGCTTCTTGTACGCGCCGCGCAAGGTGAGGGTGACTCTTCTCGATTCTCTCGCTTGGACTTGATGCTCGCCGATCGCTTCTATGTGTAGCGGGTCTTGACGTCCGCGGGCTCCAATTTCTTCACATAGTGCTGCATCGATGAGCGTCACAGTCGATCCGTCGTCCAGTAGGGCGTGAGTGTCGACTGCTCCCGCCGGTCCCGAAATGTGTACCGGAACGATCTTCAAAAACGACTGTGCCCCCTTAGTCGTCCAAGTCGACGCAACTGTCTCGTTCTTGCGTTGTTCTTCCCTCTCGCTCTTGCGTGTTTCTTCCCTCATATGTTTTCTCTCTTGATTATCTTCTCTCTCTGTCGCGCCGTATGCCTTATGGAGTAGTGGATGATGCCAATAGCGACAGTCTTGTACGCCGCATCGCCTCTTCTTGCATGTGTGGTTTCTTCCCCGATAGCGTAGACATCCGAAACATAAGCGTTTCGACTTCGTTGTTTCCCATCGCTCGTCCTCGCTTGCGTTCTTGAAGTTACTGCATTGCGTTATACTGTGGCCTTCCTGTTCGCAGGCCGAGCATCTGTATCGCGTCGCTGTCTTCTCTACTGCGGTGAAAGTCTTCTGATTTCTTCGCGGCGCACCCGAGTTGAAGTTTTCCGCAGGTATGTACTCCGGTGGCGCATATGGACCGCAGCGTTCGGCTTCCCTCTCGAAGAAGCGACCCAGTTTGACTAGATCGGGCTCTTCTAACTTCGCTGACTCGGTGTTGTAATCGAACCATCTGTAGCGCAGCGTCGGTGTCAGCTTCTCGATCGTAGTCTTGACTGCTTCCGGATTGTAGAGGTAGTGCACGCGATTAAGTGCACGTAGAGTGGCGACTGCGTTGTTTATCTTGCTGGCGAAGATGCACACGTCTTTAGGATTGTCGGTGAGACGTGGCAGTGTGCGTATTCTCTCCAGTTCTGCGAGCGCGATGGTGTCTGGACGTCCGAAGCGTGACTCCAGATTCTTCATGATGTCTGCTGTCTTCGCGTTGTAGATAAGCAGGCTCTCGACGGCTTCTCTTGCCCTTCCCCGTAGGCTGCGTCGGAGTCTTGCTAGGTTCTCGCTCTCGGTGAAGTTCGATTCCGCTTCGTAGTATGCCGCCTTATACGCCAACCATTCGTGATGTGATCCGCTAAAGTTGGGCAGATCTGTGGCGTAGCGACCGGCTGATGATGACCCGGCTCTGGCTGCCTGGGCGATTGCGGATGCTAACTCGGTGAGGTCGATGCTTTGTTTCTCCTTTTCTTTCACGTAGCGTTGTCTCTTTTCCTCTTCTTGCTGAGGTTTCTTCATTTCTTCGGTAGGTGGCGCTACGTGTGGATTCTTCTCTGCGACGATGTTTTTATCTTCATTTTCTCGATAAGGTTGCTCCGCCGCCGTCTGTAGGTGTTGCTGGCTTTTATTTAACCAGGTGTCCACCCTTCTCGATGTCTCTATTTCGGTGGAGACGGAGTTCGCTTCATTTTTCTTCATTTTCATCGTCGGATTCCGCTTCTATGCGGGCTATCTGTGCGGCGATCAACTCGATCTGTAGGCTCGCTAATCGCTCCCGTGCGATCGCCAGCCGTACAGTTTTCTTCTTTCTTGCGCTGGTTGACCTCTGTGATGCAGCTTCGGGATCCTTTTCTTCATCATTTTCATTTTTGCCTCTAGGTCGAGCGGCTCGTTTCGCATCGGCCACTCTGCTGGTTTCTTTCGCTGTAGTGGTGCCGGAGTCCCATGTCTGCGATGATTCTGTCGTTTCTTGCGTGACCCCTGTGCCGGCGGTGGTTTGCGTGGTCGTGGTGCCGGCGGTGTCGTAGGAGTTCGACGTGGTTTGCGACTCGTCAGAGTTCGCGGCTTCTGTTGTTTCCGGAGCGCGGCTGCTCGTCGATCTTGTCTGAGGCATGTTGATCTTCAATGTGGCGATCTCTTCCAGCAGACGTCGTTATTCTTCTGTTGATGCGACGACAGTGCGCTTCTTTCTTCCCGATTTTTCAATATCCGATGTAGAAGGACCAAAATGTACGAGACCCCTTCGACAGTCCCGTACCTATTTATGCGACGCGGTTCGGAGTACGTTCTGACAAGAACGCACCCCTCGAAACAGGATAGAAAGGCCCAGTCGGAAACGTAGCAGGAGGAGCGAACTCAAATGAAACGCAGAATCTTCTTCTGTTGATACTTGGAGCGGTGGTATCTTGAGGGAGCTTCGGTCTTGATTTGCCAGCAGAGTTATCGGGAGGGCTTCTCTTGCCGAAGTGCATGATTTGGGTTCTGTCTGGCCTACTTTTATATGATTTGCTCCGCCTCAAACTACCACCCACTACCGGATGTATATTTTCCAATTAGATCTTATTTCTAATATCGCCGTCTCTTTCTTACAATATGTCCGTCCCTTTTTACGGACTGCCTATAGGACCGTATCGCGGTCTCGCTCTTACATTGCCTCTCGCTCTTACAACCGTCTAGGTTTTACAGACAAAACCTTAGATCTAGACTTCTAGTTCCCTATTTGTGCTAAGTGTGGTGTTGTATGCCTGCCTATTATCATCTGGTGTGTGCCTACCTAGTTGTGTGAAATAAAACACCTTACTTTCAACTTTTTATTAACTTAGGCATTTCACCCTACCTAGAAGTCTAGATCGTGCCTAGAGCCCTAACTGTACATCTTACACTATAACTTATCTTTATTAATTAGGCTAATGCTACGAGCTTTCATAAAAACATAAATATACACATAAGGATTGAAAAGAGACTAAACTATAAGCGATACAATAAGACCTAAACTAACTTAACCTACTATTTACATTGATCGTCCCGAACAAAAGCCAACCCACAGCCTACGAGACTCGGAGACTTACCAGACGCCAGGCTGAATCATCATCAGCGCGCGTTCACTGTCTGTGGAGTCGACTTGTTCGGCCCCATGGAAGTTACTGCCGGCCGCCAGAAACTAAAGCGTTATGGTGTACTTTTTACGTGCCTGACTGTACGTGCTGTGCACATCGAAATAGTTTCCAATCTCACAGCAGACACGTTGATAATGGCACTACGAAGAATGGCTGCGCGTAGAGGATGGCCGAAAATTATCTATTCAGATAATGGCACCAACATGAGTGGCGCTAATACCGAGCTCAACAAGGCGTTCCAGGAGCTGGACCAAGAGGCTGCGGCCAGGGAAGCGACCAACAAAGGAGTGGATTGGAAGTTCATACCTCCTGCCAGCCCACACATGGGTGGCGCTTGGGAGCGCCTAATACGAAGCGTAAAAAATGCTCTCAAGGTCGTGGCTTAAAGAGAGGTCACCGAAAGAGGAGGTGCTGATTACACTGTTGACCGAGGTTGAAAACATGGTCAACAGCCGCCCTCTTACACATGTGTCTGTTGACCCTCATAGTGCAGAAGCACTGACACCAAACCATTTTTTAATCGGATCATCTTCTAACAGCCCCTGCCAGGAGTTTTTAACGACCGAGACCTGTACTTGCGGAAGTGGTGGAGAACAGCTCAACGCTTAGCAGATCTTTTCTGGAGCCGATGGATGAAGGAGGTACTGCCGACACTCTTACCGCGCCACAAGTGGCAACGGGAAGGAGTGCAACTGAAGGTAGGTGATGTAGTTGTCGTGGTCGATCCCGCTTCTCCTAGAAATCATTGGCGCAAAGGTGTTGTTCAGGCTGTTTATCCCGGTCAGGACGGGCGAGTCAGGGTAGTCGACATCAAGACCCGCGCTGGCTTGATGAAGCGGTCAGTGAATCGTGTTGCTTTATTATTCAATCGCGATGAGTGTCGCAATTCCGACACTAGGGGGGAAGATGTTAACGATGGATGATACCTGAAAGAAAGATAAATTAATAAGTAAATTAAAATAAGCAAATTAATAAGTAGCAAAATAATTTAATGTAAAACATGTTTAACTTACCTTATAATATCCGTATTGTGTAATAATAACTTACCCTGTATGTAATAGCCTGTAATAATTATGTACATGTTTATTTTGATACTAAATAAAGTGAGACCGGAGGCAAGGGCGTGCGAATGCGGCCCTGGGAAAAATACGTCCCTGGCGTACTTTAGGTTAGAGAGGGACAGCGCGCCCCGGCCCGTGTCGGTCGCACGCGCACCGCTCCCACAGTCGCACCGGAGAACTCCTACGCACAGGCTGCGTCGCTCGCTCTTGCACCCGGGTCGTCAACACCCCCTTCCTCAACGTTATACGCTCTTCTATTGATGGAAATAATTCTTAAATGACAAATTACCTATAGGTATTGCAATTTTATCATTATTAGGTATTACATAATTCAATTCAATTTATAAGTAATACTTATGAGTGCTAACAAGCTGTAGGTACTGATACCAATATTATGGATGAAAGTTATCTGAAAGTTATCATACATTTATTTTGTCTGTAAGGTACCTAAAGTAAAGATTGTAAAAAGTACTAGCTATCTACCTACTTATACTTGTAAACATTGTTTCTCAGTTTATCATATTGTTGACCTTTTGTATAGGATTGAGCATATGGCAATAACTATCACAACTTAGTAAGTAGGTCGGTGTAGAGCAGCGCGTTGGTACCTATTTATTTGTTATGATGGAAAAAATGTTTTTTGTAGGTATCTGTTAGGTCGATTATATTCATTGATTGTTTGCGCACAAAAACTACGCTATAAAAACCACGGATTTAAATAGGTAATATACCTACTTACGACCGTGGTAAAATCAACAATTTATTTATAACTTGGTAGTGTTACCTACTCTCTATCTATTCATATCTAATAGGTAGGTTACTCAATAGAACAGATGCCTATAACAAAACGGAGTCTAAAATGTGGCATGGTTTAAAATTTTTATAAAAGTCACAAATTAAAGTGACAGCATCAGTTTTTTTACAAGTGCGCAAAATAACGGTCATCGCTATTCTTTCGTGCCGCCAGCTGTGCCTATGTGGCGACATAAAAATGGTCTAGTGGCCGTATGTACTACCTATACTTATACCTCGATATAAATACGGAGTACATACCTACTTATATACATGAACAACAATAACTAGGTATTTTTCATTCATCGTAGAGTTGCTAAGCTAGAGGTTTAATGTAAATTACCTATCTAAACACATTTAACAAAAGTCGTTCTTATCGGGGTTTGCTCTTAGATTAGTTGCCTGTAATTAGTTGTATGTACTCAACTACACAGAGACAGTTAATAAAGTTTGATGACAGGATAGATAGATTCTGATTTCAATTGACGAGGAATACTTAGCCCAGATAACAATTTAAACTTGAAACTGACTTGCGATAGGTTTGATGTATCAAACATGAAGCTTTGTCTCAAATTTGCCGTGGCAAGTGTATAAACTTGAGGCAAGGTTAAATCAAACTTTCTAGTTCCGAAGCAACAAACTTGCTAGAAATTTTTTTTTATAAAGTATATGCAAGTTTGACATAACAAAGTTTGGAGGCCAATCGGGGGGGAAGGGGATAAAAGGTTAGCAGCGCACTTGTTACATGTGTTCATCATGGGCGGCGGCAATTGCTTACCACCAGGTGATCCGCCTGCTCCTATCACATAAAAAAAAACATAGTCTCAGTTCCACACACTCTCCCAAGCAGGGCGCAGTGGCAGACGTTCCCGAGGGACGCTCCACAATAGAGTCACGATTTCACTAAAGAATCTATGACTCGCTGAAGTATTATTCACAAATTGGACTTCTGGTAGTCATTGTTTGGAAAAAAAATCTCGTCATCGCGATGTAGAAAATAAACACGACCGCACAAATAACTTGGTAATCTAGTACAAATACATAGCATTACAATTTTATATTTGAAAATTACCAAAGCCTTGAAACATCATACCTTAATCAACAAGCTTACAGCAAATTTTGTCATAAACTTGATTTTTCATGTTTTGACGTGACAATCTAAAAATCAAGTTTGCAGCAAGCTCGCTTGCTATCTGGGAGGTAGTTAGGTATTCGATTTGAGAAATTGAGAATACGAAAGTTGATCTCTAAAATGGCCCATTGCTTTAGCTATATAGGTACCTTATTCATAATGTGCATGTTACCCAACGTTCTTAGATATACCTAATATTCAAAAAGGAATAAAAGAAAAAGTTTGGACCTATTTTGGTAGATTTATAACGTAAACCGGTACCTACAGACGGCCTCAGGTCGAGGAAGTTGTTATTTAAATTGCAACTGAATATAGCACGTATGTAATAAAATCAATTAGGTATGTATATCTGCGCCATTTGCAGCAATTAAGAAAACATGCGCATATATGCAGTTGGTTATAAATGTTTCATTAAGTAACTAAGGTCGATTCACGAAAGATGACCACAAATTACGATCGTTTACGCATGTGATGAGAGTTAAGACAAAAAACATATTTATTCCATTATTAAACATAGAATGGGTTTAGTATTATTATCCCTTATAGTGTGTCAAATTGAGATTGAGCAATTTCTTCAGACAGGACAATGTAGGTAGGTTGGTAATGTGTTAACATCACATACTTTACCTACATTTTCCTGGTCCCAAACTAAGGTTTACTCTTGTGCTATGGAAACCAGAAACAACAACGGTACCGCAAACACCCAGACCCGACACAAATATTATGTTTCATCAACAAACATTTGTGTTGATGCGGGATTCGAACCCGCGACTCTTAACATCTCAACCGGTGCGCAGTCAGTTTGTACGAAAATTTGTGTTCTGAATGGGTCATAAAACACGCGATCACTATACTTAAATTAGGCCGAGGAGGTTGTACTGTTTCTAATGTTTACAGATGCACACTGCCTGATACATTACACATTTTTTTATGTCCTACTTAAGTTGTGTACTTACACCTGTTTGCGAGAGGAACTTACCTATTGAGATTCATGTACCTACTTATTATGCTCATATGCTGGCATTAAGTAGATTGAGTATCGATTTTACCTATATCGCCTTGAAATGTGCCTTGAGTTGAAACGTTTCCTCCTCCAGTCAAAAGTTAAATTGATTCTATGTAAGTACGGACAGCAAACATACTTAGAGTGTTCGGTTAGCCGTAAAATCGCTTGCTTTGCGCTATGCGCGAGCGCAGTGAATAGCTTCTAGCGCTGGTACACTGCAAAATTCGTCGACCATACTACCAATAATTCATAATAAGTACCTTACACATGATTTTCCCAAATGAGCATATTGTTTTGTGATCTTCAGATAAGTAAGTAGGTATTCTAGTCAATAACCGATAACGAACTTCTGTTGTATTTGGGGTAATCACCTAAATTATCTATTTATCTAAATCAATTTTAGAATCTCACGGAACCAGTGTACTACTAACTACATTGAATTTGATAAATAGTACCATTATGAGACTCAAACACGACTGTGTCGGTGATTTATTAATTTGTTGCGACGACTTATTGAAAATGTTTAAGTACTAAGATTATAATAAGTCTTGTACATTTTATGTAAATTTATGGTAGATCCTATGTATAAATATCTACATACATATATTTAGCAATGCCCGCGTCTTTGTCCGCGTAAATTGTTTACAAAAGCAAGGTTTAAGTAATTAAGTAGGTAGTTAAGTTAAAGTGGTAGATGGGTTTAGGCTATTGACCTCTGTGTTTATAATACTTCTTCGTTTCTACTCTTATGGCTAAGTAGCTAAAATATTGAGTGCACCTTCCTGTTATGATGTTGTTGTTACTTATACGTTTTTAAGTTAAAGTAATTAAATGAAATGAGTTCTCTGAGAATACAATTGTAAACAAACAACTTTCGCATGGCATGGGAAATAAGAAATTAAAACTTTAATACCTAGCGTAAGTACAAAAATAACACTTGGCTATATAAGTAGCTAAAATATTGAGTGCACTGCACCTACCTGTTAAGATGTTGTTGTTATACGTTTTTAAGTTAAAGTAATTAAATGAAATGAGTTCTCTGACAAACAACTTTCACATGGCATGGGAAATAAGAAATTAAAACTTTAATACCTAGCGTAAGTACAAAAATAACACTTTGGGTCAACTTTCTTAATCCGATTCTCGCAATATCTGAGATTTGGTTTATTTAATATTTATTTGTTAGATGAAGTATGTACAATCAGCCACACATCAGGTTACCACAAACTGTCAAATTTCCTCAATTGATTTTCAACCTAACGTTTATGTCAGTAAGGTGAGAGTAGATTGAAGAATTTTGACAGTTTTGTATACTTTAATGTGTGGCTGTACGTACCTACTTCACTAGTTAACCCAATTCGCCGTTTTCGTACGTTCGATTTTAAAGAAAAAAAAAGAAAGTGAATGATACTTAATTAATAGTGTCACAAGTCAAGATATTGATAAAATTGTAGTTTAAACATGAACATACCAGTGAAATACTTCATCAAATGTTCAGCTTGGTCCTGGGGTACATCCTTCATTTCCAGTGGGAAGTTGTTGTTAGCTCCTGTCTCCATTCCGACTTTTTATTAAAACTAATTTAAAGGTGAACGAATAAGTTAAGTGTGCCAGATACGTCAACGGAGGCGGTGAAAGCGTTCTGCGCGCGCGCAGTCTCAGGACGGGTCAGCGCGCGACTGCCAGCATGATCGCACTTATAAACAACAACAACTAGCCACTTAGACAGTCTCTTGCTCTACCTTAGTAATCTGTGTGCTCTACCTTGCGAAATACTTTGCATAGATAGAATAACTCAAGTTACTTATTTAATTAAGAAATTCTTTGGTAGTGTGGGGGTTCGTGTTCTTGAGGAGAGAGGAGTGAGTAAAACTCGAAGTCCAGATTCGTAATGATTTTATTTACAAAGCTTACAACTATTTATACAAAACTAATCCTAAATCTTACTGGCTAAAATAATGTACACCAATCAAAACACAGGATTTATTACCAATCAGAGATTAGCTCGGGCTGATACATTAAACTTGCGAGGGACGCGGCGTGAGCGAGAGGGCACGCTCGGATCTCTTGCTCTAATCGCGAGTGAGAGGTTTTCGGACCTCTCGCGCCGAGGTTATAAATATAAGCGGCGCGGAGTGCTCGCGCCTCGCAGTCGTGCGATGCTTCCTTGGGAGTGACGATCTCCCATATCACTCCCCCTCAAGCGAAGCGTACATTCTTCTTCACGATGCGGCCAGTTCTTGTGACGTAGGGCTGCGGGCTCGAAGTTGCTGACGAGTCCGTTGATGTTGCTGTAGTACTCGTAGCAAGACTTGTAGCAGCCGATGTCGTAGCCGGAGGTGAAGCGGGTGCGTTGACCCCGTCGTTGGTTGTGTCCGCGAGAGTGTACGCCGGCTTTAGTCGGTCCAGCGATATCACTGATGTGCGAGACGGCAGCTGGATCTTGAAGTGTTTTTCATTTCGCTGTAGTACTTCGTAGGGGCCGTCGTATGGTGGCGTGAGCGGCGACCGCACGGTGTCGTTGCGCACAAAGACATGTGTGCATGTAGCGAGATCCTTGTAGACAAATGGTTGTCGTACAGTGTGTTGCGGTCGCGTAGCTGGAGTTAGTGACGCCATCGCTGTTGTTAGTTGGCGTACGAAGTCTGCATCTTGGATGTTCGGCTGAGTAGGCACGAAGAAATCCGATGGTATTCGTAGTGTAGCGCCGTAAGTCATAAGCGCAGGACTAAGGTTGTTGTCGTCTCGTAGCGCGCTGCGTAGGCCCAAAAGTACAGTCGGCAGCTCTTCAACCCATGTTGTTGTGGCGCCGCGAGCCATGAGTGCGGCCTTCATTGTTCTATGCCACCTTTCGATCTGACCGTTGGCTTGAGGATGGAACGCTGTAGTTCGGATTCTTGTTACGCCGAACTTTTTCATTAGCGCGTTGAACAACGATGACTCGAACTGGCGGCCTTGGTCGGTTGAGATGCGAAGTGGGCAACCGAAGCGTGCGATCCAATTTTCATATAGGGCTTTGGCGACGATCTCTGCGGTTATCTCTTGAACCGGGATTGCTTCTGGCCACTTGGTGCATCTGTCGATGATAGTGATGCAGTAGCGGTAGTCGTGCGACAGTCGTAGCGGGCCAACTATATCGATGTGTATGTGTTCGAAGCGCTGCGACGGCGGGAATGTAGCGAGCGGTGTCACGACGTGTCGATGAACTTTAGCACGTTGACAGCTGATGCAGGCTCGCGTCCATTCTGCGACTTCCTTGCTCATCGATGGCCAGAAGAACTTGGTGATGATCTGGTTCCTCGTCGTTCGAACACCAGGATGGCACAGTTCGTGTTGCGCTTTGAAGGCGGCGCGACGATATGCCTTAGGTAGGTACGGGCGAGGCGTCGTAGTAGAGAGCTCGCACGTGATTGGTCGGCTCATTCCGGGCAGTGTGACGACTCCGAATTTCAAGTTTGGTTGCAACTTGAGTTCCCTTAGTTCGTCGTCTCTGTCTTGATCGATGGCCAGTTGATTGTAGTCGATCGAAGTTGGGCACTCTATCTCTTCTATACGCGATAGCGCGTCTGCGACGGTGTTTCGTTCGCCTTGTAGGTACTGGATGCTCGAACAAAACTGGCTGATGTAGTTCAGTTGTCGCTCACGTCGTGGGGTGTCGCTACTGCTCGGTGCTCGCGTAAGTGAGTAGGCGAGAGGCTTGTGATCGGTGAAGATAGTGACTTGGCATCCTTCTATCAAGCGACGAAAGTGTTTCACAGCCGAGTAGATCGCTAAGAGTTCGCGATCGTACACGCTGTAGCGACGTTGTGTATCGCTCATCGTTTTTGAGAAAAATGCCAGCGGTTTCCAAACTTCATCTTCCTTTTGTTGCAGTACGGCGCCGAGACTGTGATCTGAGGCGTCGGTCATGATGACGAGATTGTTGCTGATGGACGGGAATGTGAGAGTGGTGGCTTCAGAGATGCTTGGCGGCATTTTTCAAAAGCGTTTTCTGCTTCGGGGCGTCCAGTTGATAGGTGTCTTGTCATTTTTCTTCCGGTTGTGTAGATATTTGTTCAATTCGTGTTGCAGCTCAGCTTGATGTGGTAGGCAGTCTCGGTAGAAATTCAGCATGCCGAGGAAACGTCGTAGCTCGATGATAGTTTTCGGTTTCGGGTATGTAGATATTGCTTCCGTCCGGTCTTGAGTAGGTTTGATTCCGCTTGCTGAGATTTCGTAGCCGAGAAAGTTGATTTTTTCTTTTCCAAACTCGCACTTCTCGATGTTGAGTGTCACGCCGTACTTGTCGAGACGCTGCAGTACATCATGGAGGAGTTTCTTATGTGTTTCTTCGTTTTCCGAATACAACAAGATGTCGTCGATGTAACAGAAACATCCGTCTATCCCTCTTAGCACTTGATGCATGAAGCGTTGGAATGTTTGGCTGGCGTTACGAAGACCAAACGTCATGCAATTGAACTCGAACATTCCGAACGGCGTGATTATGGCGGTTTTCTCTGCGTCTTCTTTAGAGATCGGGATCCAATAGTAGGCCATCTTCAAGTCAAGTTTGGAAAATATCTTTTTGTTGTTGAGTTGGTATGTAAAATCTTGTATGCGCGGTATCGGGTAGCGGTCGGGTTGTGTGACCGCATTTAGTCGCCTGTAGTCGCCGCATACTCGTAGTCTACCATCTTTTTCTTCACAACGTGCAGAGGACTGGCCCATGGACTCATTGACGGCTTGCATATTCCCATCTCTATCATACGGTCGAACTCTTCTTTCGGCTGCTTTGTACTTGTCGGGCGGTAGAGGGCGCGCGCGTGCGTACAAAGGCGGGCCCGTTGTTTGTATGTGATGGACGACTTCATGTTTCGCTGGTTGTTTCAGTGACATCGGTCGCAGGACGTCTGGATAATTTTTCAGGATGTCGTGGAAGTCTTGATTCGAGCTAATTAAGTGGACGGCTTCGGCTTGTGTTTGAGACTTCCACGGCGTTCACGGAGAGTTCTGTGATCGTGTCGACGAGCTTCCTCTTGTGCAGATCCACCAAAAGTTGGTAGTGGCGAAGGAAGTCAGCTCCGAGGATCGAAGTCTTCACGTCAGCCACGACGAATGTCCATTTGAAGTCGCGCCGGAGTCCGAAGTTGAGTCGCATCGTTTTTCCCCATACGTTCTAATGGGCGT
>JABMDO010000926.1:0-21195 GCA_014851415.1 Cnaphalocrocis medinalis | reverse complement strand
GATGTTAATATTATTGATGATTTTATTTATACGGCATTTGACGCGATCTCTTCAAGGTTCCGAATGTTAATTGCAAACAGTCTGTGCTTATGGAGTGATATTGTAATGGATAGTACTGTCTTTGATTGAATGCATTTAATAGGTGTTAATTGTATTATTGATGATTTTATTTATAAAGCATTTTGACGCGATCTCTTCAAGGTTCGAATGTTAATTGCAAACTGCCTGTACCGTGATATTGTACAATACTTGAATATTAATAAATTCTCACAACATTTCATTCATTGACCTGATGCTGTACTAAGTAGATTTAGCACTTGTGTTATAAATATCAGACAACACTTGGTCTGATGGGTTAATAATAGTATTTTGATTTTAACTTAATTATTTGTATCACAATGGATAGATTTCGGGCGTTCGTGAAACTACGGAAAGTTATCTTGTCCCCCAATACGGATTCCCAAAATGGTGCATCTAATCAATCACTGAAAGTCGCCACAGTAAGTCAAACGGGTTTTTTGCCGCCATTCATTTGCATAATCTACTATCTCTTTCCCATTTACGAAGCATTCGTATAACGTGAGCAGGACGGAAGCATTTCTGTTGACCTCACCAATGTGCGCGTGCGTCTTACCGTTGCGTCCGTGAGAAGGGGTGATCCCTCGGATCGTCTGCCACCTATATCATAAAAAAATGCACATAGATAAATATGTCACGGGGCTCATGTTGTGAACCTGTTTATTGTTTAAGATCTTATGTAATACAATATGATGCAATAAATATTAATATGACTATGACTATGAAAAATCCAAAGCTTCATGCTCGGATTCAAACCACGACCTTATATGTTCTTAAGATGCGCTATGTTCTTATGAAAAGCGCGTTCTTAACCCGCGAGCTACCATCGCTCACTTCCTGGCTAACATAAACAAATTAATTTCTAAATAGACTCGTCAGCCCTACCATCTCTGTGACCGCCCACGCCGTCCCTTTTAATCCTAACAGAGCGTTTTGAAGCAATTAATCATTGGCCAGACATTGGGAACCACACACAGACGTTATCGGCCGCAGACACCCGCGGCTAAGCGGAGTTAACAACTGCTCAAACTTATTTGGTTAGGCACTGTTTTAATAGATACGTAATGGAGAAGGTAAAGGGGATGAGTGGCGAGGAAGAAAAGAGATGGTGGCGACACTACTACGCCACTTCCTTGTCGCAATCACTGTTGATAGAGTGGTCGTGGTCATCACTTCAGTAGGCCTAACATGCGCACCGCGACAAAATTTTGTCGACTCTCGTTAGCGAGAGCGCATCCTTCTATCCCGCTCATCGCTTAGTCAGGTAAGCGAGACGCAACATGCGCCGACACAATACGAGTGTCGACAAAATTATCTCGTGGCGCGCATGTTAGCCCGGCTGGTCACAAAATACATATTGACACAGTAGGCTGACTGCCCACTAAGAGATAAAAACATGTCATGTACTCACGCATGCGCACTAACGGGCAATACGCCTTTTCGACCACATTAATCCTAACTTATGACATAAGATTGTCAAACTGTCGAGGTCTGTGGTAGAGGCCGCGCGCTTATGTACTCATGCCGGGCAACAACCCTAGCATACCTATGTCAACGAACTCTTCTAAATTCAAAATTAAAGCTGAGTCTCCTTTCTGTGTCCTTTGTATTTTGTGCTGCTACGCCACTTCCTTGTCGCAATCACTGTTGATAAAGTGGTCGTGGTCATCACTTCAGGTTTTGGCAAGCTTCACAGGACACCGCCACTCCTCAATGATGGCTACCTTTCTCGGGTATTCATTAAGTGACTTATTAAGGTATTTATTCGTTAAGTGGCATCTTGGCGGCGAAATAGTCTCCTGACATCTACACTATACCTACCACATGAGAAGGACTCTTCTGTCTTTTCAATACCAACATCTTGCTCGAAAACTACGAATATGTCTATTTATCTAGGTACGGCACAGAAAATAACACTGACACACAGGGGGCTTTTGAAACTTACCGATTTGGTAAGTATTTCCATAAGTTATCTGGAGAATGCGGGATTTAAACCCTTTTTAGTTACTGTTTAGAAGTTGTTAGCAGGATTGAGTTAATCGTAAGCGAGAAAAATCGAAAAAGACCTAAAAGTTACGTCTATTTAAACAAAGTTACATACTATTCATGAAAAATCAAACGTTATAGTGACTAACTTAATCCCCCTTCTTTCTTTTCCCGTCTTTTTAATTTCAAAATCTGGTCCTGGTCTCTCAAACTATTCGGTCATACTTTGACAGTACACTTCTATCTGCGTACTTACGTATATACTTTTGAACCAGAAATTCGTGATTTTACGGTGACTTATACATTGTGACATTGTTCGGCTTTCAAATTGTTGCTGAGTCTGCAGTACGGGTAAGTGCCGAAGGGTGATAAATTCGACTAAAATGTTGCATCCACTATTCCACATTCCACACTCAAGTTGAATATCTTCGAACACGTTGCACCTTTCCTATGCAACGCGGTTACTTTTACTTTCATCTGTATTATACCAGTGATACATACTATGAGTACTAGTAATACTAATTTATCTTTACTAAATTTATTTATTTGACTTCTGATTTAATTGCATAACAATAACAAAAAACAAATAATGCAGTGTTACCGCTTCTGAATATCTAAAATAAATATACCATTGCTAAAGTTTAATAAGTACTTATATTTAATCATACATTAATAATTTGAATTATTTTAAAATAATCTTATACTTACTACTTCCATTCGTTCGTTATTTATTATGTTCTATTTGGATTCCAATACATATTTTATGTGAAGAAGGTACATCTAATCAAGTTGAACTAATGACAACGGCAACACTCTGTAATGTTCCGAACAGAAGTATTTATTGCGCGTCACTACGGGATGTGCGGGACGAAGTGCGGGGCGCGGTAACTGCATTCCTGTCATGCGCCTAATTGTTTTGGTCGAGTAGTACAATATTTCGAGAAACAGATAAACACGTACAGTCAGTTACACGCCAGTTGCATCCACTGCGGGCTTAGAGCAGACAGCCACTGGAGATGCCCTAACGTCCGCGCTTCTAACAATTTTTTTCACCATTTTTTGCGGGGGACGAGGTAAACACGTACAGCACACCACCAAAAATTTTAATACTCAACAGTCACAAATTTTGCTGTCACGATAAACGCACACTACAGAAAAATTTAACACATCAAAAAATACACGCTCACAAATAAAGATTTCACGTAACTATGCAGCATACATACGAAAAAGACAGTGATGGGACACAAAGAATGAGTCAAATCAGTTTGGTGAATGAACTTATATATAAAATTGTAAGTGTAAAATTCTGCACATTGAAGATAAATAAATATTTATTTAGTCAGTTTGTAAAATAAAACCGGCCAAGAGCGTGTCGGACACGCACATGAAGGTGTTCCGTATCCAAAAGATGGGCCTTAAACCTTATTTTCATAGTTAAGTTAGGTAGTTATTTCCATACATTACCATTTAGTTAGGGCAACTGCACGTCATAAGTTGGTTAAGTTGTATTAAAAATACTATGTATGATACAGAGTCCGCTAAAGTTTTCGTTAAAAGTACAGTCAGCCACACATCAGGTTACCACAATCTGTCAAATTTCCTCAACTGATATTCAACTTAATGTGTATGACAGTATTTACTGTGATGTGTTGCTGTACGTCCTACTTACTTGGAGGTATAGAGCATATTTTTTTCAGAATTATTTTAATAGTATTTCAAAAGTTGGGGGGGGGGGGGGGAGAGGAAGCTCTAATTTTAACTTTGTATTAATATATCTCGAAACTGGGGGGTTTGATCCACATTATGTCAAGGCAATTTTTGTTGTATTTAAAGATACCTTTTTAACGATACCGACCAGACGATGGGGTAAGTCGAATTTATTTTTCGAATTAACTTTTCGCTGTATGGAAACCCCCCTTTCCATACAGCGAAAAATGAATGAATGAATGAATATTTTTTATTTTCAGATTAAAGCATCCATATACATAGAATACAATTAAATAAAATTAAATAATTATTTTTCAATAATGTTAAAAACCAATTTTTGGATTATCAGTATACATCTCTTTACCAATTTTCAGTGGCAATCGGTGCAGAAACGGCGGAGAACGAGCCAGGACAGACAGACAGACAGACGGACAGACATTACGAGTAGACTACGGAACCCTAAAAAATGGTGAAGTTGTGCAATACATACTAAAACGTAAAAAATTACAAATGTGCGCTAGTTTGGGGTTAAACATTTGGACAAACAAAGGGAGAGTAAATGAAACAATATATTTTTAATTAGAATGATTTATTGAAATATTACAAAAATTCCTTATTACGCATTTATATTGATTTTCAAAATGAATAAGTTTATTATTATTATTTATTTATTTTATTTACACGTGTCGAATATATTTCTGGGGGTCTAATTTTTTTGAAATATTGGATAAACGAACATTCGTATACTTTTCTATATTAAAATTAGCGAGCTCCAATTATGGTTTACTATCTACTCCGTTATCATGCATGATACTCCCGGACCACATATTTTATTCCTTTTACCTCGAAATATTTTATAGCCACTAATTCTTTTTATTTTTAGAATAAATTCCAACATCGTATGACCAGAAGAAAGGACAGTAATTTCTCTAATTCACTTTACAATGTTTTAATATTATAATATACGTCTATACTATTTTATTCAAAATATAATGAAAAGAACGGATTTTGAAACTAACTGCAGTGAGTGAATGATTCATTCAAATGTCGAGTTGATTTTAATTGGTCCCATCACTAGGACCGATACCACGATATCATTATTAAATTTTTCTGTCGTTTACGTATCGTAACGGTTTTTTATTAAAATAGATTTTCTAGTTTAATACACATTTAATAATTAATAAAAGTCATTACTTATGATAGGAAACGCGATCTTGTTGCGAATTTTAGCTGTCAGATCGCCTTTTACATGAAAATACTGCACAATTCACCATTTTTAAGAGAAACGTCACGCGACACGGAGCGATGCAAAATGGCGATGTAGCGACATCCAAGTAGTTTTGTATAACTTCGTTGACCAGTTCCGAAAGTTGACCAATGTACTTTGCCGGAGGGGAAACGCCCGGTATGGCATCTCCAGTGGCTATATACTCAAAGACTGCGGGTAAAAAAAAACACTTGTTTCTCCAAATACACTTTTTGTCTTGTCTAATCACAGTCCAATGTCCCAAGTACCTGCCATCAGTTTATCATTTATAAGAAAGACTATCAAAGTAGCCTTATTTTGCAAGTAGGTTACAAATGATTTTGGCGTTCTAACCCACAGATTAATATGTTCCAACCTATTCAAAAAAATAAGTTTATCTGCGCATTTGTACCTATTTTCAATTGTATAGGGTTTGTAATCACCAATCCTAACATAATAACGATGACTTGATTTCTATGATGGAGATCTGTTACCCTTTAAGGGACAATAAATAGGTTGATACTTTTATTTCTCTGAAAGATTACGTTTATTATTTTCAATAACGAAGCATAACAATACTTAATCTATAAAGGAAGCCGTTCTACGGTATTTTTCTTTGAAGCTTTAAATTAATATTTACAAATATCCTTTTTGTAGTGGCTTCAAAGAAATTCCATGCGGGTATTTGGAGGCACTAGCGCAAAACACGCGAAGAATTGCGGGCATCACGCGTTGATAAATTATTCCCGCATCAGAGTTAAGGAGCGCGCTTAGGCTTAGAGACAGGGGCCATACTAGATCAGCGACATTCAAGCGACAAACGATGCGTGAAGAAGCATCTCGCAGGCCAGTATAGCTAGGCTTTTTTTTTGGTTTTTTTTTTTGGTGACCCAGGAGAAATGCGTTACGCATACCCATCCGTCTGTAAACGGATGGGTTATGTCGGACTCCCCCCCGCAGAAGGCGGGGGTATACCGACTAAAACTCCTGGAACTCTCCCTCATCGTCCTTTAGTGGGAGAGGATCGTGGGGCAGTGGGACGGAACCTTACTCCACGATCAGTATGGCTAGGCTGTGCCAACGGATGTGATGTCGTCTCATCGCGTCCGTTGTAACTACAACGTGGGCTCTCCTCTTGCTTATCATCAGGCTGAGGTGAGCCAAAATACTGTGCAGTAGAATATAAAAAAAGGCGTCTTTGTAAGGGCCGGGCCATAAACGATTCAGATATGGTGCCGTGTGCCGCAATCGAAAATGATGATGAATAGTTAGTATAAATGTTATTAAACATACATTTTATATTAAAGTGAGGGCATTAAGCGTTGTTACTGGAGAACACCAAATTAGGGGATATGGAGGTTAAAAGGTTGGCAGCGCACTTGTGAATCGGCTGGCGTTGCAGGTATCTATAAGCTGCGGCAATTGCTTACCATCAGGTGATTCATCTGCTCGTTTGCCACCTATCTCATTAAAAAGTGCTTATGAAACGTTTTTAGTTTCAAATGTGACGTCTTTTAATTTGCACCCTCCCATCCCTTTGGAAAGTGACGTAACGAAGAATACCCCTTATTCCCGTTCAAGAATTATGGAGTGGTCATTAGTTCCCACAAAGAGACAGTTAACGAATGTTTATGTTCAGCCGGGTTACCCCACCCACTGCTTCCTTTGGCAATTTCCTTCTTATCGTCAGAATCAAATTGTGAACACAAATGCGAAACACTGTCAGTGATTAAAATGAAATATGGAATAGATTTATTCACATCTAGTTAGTGATAAAGATAATAGCGTTAAATGTAGGGCACTCTGATTGAAATAGATTGGGTCATCTGGGTTAATTAGTTTTTGATGCAAAATAACTAAATTATCTGCATAATAGAAAGTCATCTATATAATATGCAACAAAACGAGATATGATTTATTTATGTGATTATGATGGCAGACCAAACAGACGGATCACTGATGGTAAGCGATTGCTTTCACCCAGTAGAGTCACGGGCGCTGCCAATCTTTAACCTCCTTTCAACCATTTAGGCCTCCGCTACCCTCACCCACTCGACGAAATACAGCGCAGGCGCATGCTTCACGCCGGTGTTTCACTATAGTCAAATATAAAATAACACAGCTCTATTTATCTTAAATCCCGTTTGGTATTCCATAGCTTCGCGCTCGATGAGTCCTAGATTTACACCCAATCCCCTAATGCCTGTGACATCCGACCAAACGCCGCACTGTAGAGAAGCATTACAGCGAAGTAACTTGTCCTTTAAGATGGATCTTTTCTAGACAAACCGAGCACGAGTTAAGAGTGTAGTGAGGGTCGTACAAGCTTTGAAACAGCGTGTCTTAGACTTCTCGGTCAGTTTTAGAAGTAGGCTCAAGCTGGGGTAATGTGATCCAAGAAGACCAACGGCAGAAGAAAGTGGAAAGGAAGAGAGGCATATTGCTCTGCAGTGGGGATATCTATACATATGTCGGAAATGCAAGATGGAGATACTACGCGACATAATTTTCTTTAAATTTAAATTAGGCGGGAACGGAAGTTCCCTCGTAGATTTAAAATGGCGCTTATGCGCGCCAAATTAATTGAAATGTAATTCGCCGGAAACGTAATTTTTAGTTCCTTTTAAATTCGTATTGGCGCTACTGCGCACAAATGTCAAAATTAATTCACCGGAAGTTCGTTTTCGCGCTAACTTATTTTTGGGCGGAAGTCTCTATTTTATTTTCGTAACGGAAGTTGACGATTTATTTAGCAGAAATTTAATTTGAATATTCTGAGCGGAAGTTGAGTCTGATTTTTCTGATTTTAATTTTGATTTATTTTACCGGAAATGGAAAATGGCGCGGCGTGTAATTATTAGTGATTTTGATTTTCTTTTAATTTTTAAGGCTGCTAGTGTTAATTAAAATTAATTACTCAGGATAAAAATTAAGTAGAGTAATTTTGAGTTGTAAAATAGCATCGTGTGATATTTTGTAAAGGGATTATTTCGAAATAAATTTTAATACCGCGAACCGGAAACGCAGGACACCTAGTGGGGGTCCTGGACATGGCCTTTGGAAATTTTGCTATAAATTGGAAGATTCGTAGTTCGTAAGTCAGTTTTATACTGAGTTTTATACTGAGCTCTCATGAGTGAAGCATCGTACCAAAGGACTTGTCTGTTTCCTTACGCGAAATTAGTGCCAGTAGTTCGTCGTTTCATTTACGTTGCTAGGGGAACCCTTACTACGCCCACACCATGCAAGATAGCGGGAACGGGGGAATCTCCGACCCCCTGATGTCGGACTCGGCCACCCAAGATCCGACATCAGAAGTGGGATTATCCCAAGCACGTGGACCAGAATTCAACGAGAACTTTCTGCGTGCTATGCTGGAATCACAGAATCGAAACTTTTGTGCGCTGATTGAAGCAATGAAGACCCCAGCAAGTACTTCCAAGATCTCACTGCCAGAGTTCAACCCAGACAAGTCCGAAGCCGATCCTCGTGCATGGTGCGACACCGTGGACCTCTGTATATCAGAGCGTAACCTGCAAGGCAGTCAACTAGTGATGGCGCTTAGTGCAGCTCTCAAAGGCAGCGCATCACGCTGGCTTTCGCAGATATCGTACCCAGGAATTACTTGGCCTGAATTTAAAGAATTATTCAAGGCCAGATACGACTGTATCGAGACTCCTGCGGCCACGTTGATCACACTAATGAACGGACGACCGAAGGAAGGAGAATGCCTAGCTACTTATGCGTCTCGGCTGATGACTTCTCTCTCATCGCGGTTGCAAGGTATGACTGCTGAGCAAATGATTGTGGCTACCACATTCGCTCATGTCTCCCAGTTTGATGGAAGACTTCAGCGCCTGGCTTTCACGACGGAAATTACCACTCGTGAAAAGATGCAGCGGGAATTGCAAGCGTTTTCTTTCCTGAAGCGAAAGAATCAGCCCGCATCCACGGCGGCAAATGAAAAACCATCGGACAGCAAGAGAATGAGGCCGAATACGTTGCAGTGTTACAACTGCGGACGGCTGGGACACCGCATCATCGACTGTCGCTTTCTGCGTGAAAATGAAGCAAAGCGGGCTTCAACCACGAAACCATATACAAGCAACAATCGGGATGTGACTACGGATATAACATGCTTCAAGTGTGGAGGCAAAGGCCACTATGCTTCGAAGTGTCAGCGCGGAGTGGCGACAAGTGCCACTCAGGGTGCAGTCCACGGCAGCGGGTCGACCAGCGGCGCGGCCTCCGGCAGCAGCTCCAGCAACCAGCGCCGTGTAGACGTGTGCTTTGTTAGCAGTCCTACAGGGGGAGCTGCGCAATAACGGGTGAGTCGTTTCCTTATCATTGTGATTCTGGTGCCGAATGATCTCTCATAAAAGAAAGTGTGGCTTCAAAATTTTCGGGAAAGCGTATCCATAACGTGGTAACCCTTACGGGCATAGGACAGGCATCTGTTCACAGCTCATTGCAAATACTGTCCGAGGTTATAATTAACGATATTCAATTGGAGGTTTTATTTCACATCGTTCAGGACCATCAAATTAAGAACAGTATCATGATTGGCAGGGAAATTTTAGATCAAGGTTTGACTGTAAATATGATTTTGTTTTTGCGCGTAAATTAGAAGTTGATTCCTGTCAATTAAATTTTAACAATAATTCACCCGATTTTTCGAATATTCAAACAGAGATACCTGACGAGAACAAAAATCAATTAGTTACTAGACGTTCTGCATGACTTTTCTGACTCTTTCCCTAGTGGCGTCTCTAAGTCGCGAGTTACCACAGGTAAGTTAGAGGATGGACAAGTTCGACCAAATCCTGGTAAGATAAAGGCGTTAACGAATCTGCCACCTCCTGCAACAATCACCCAGCTCAGGCGAATCGGAGCATAACTTTAAATGCTGCGTATGATAAAGGACGGTTTGATTCTAATAAAGCCAAACTACAAAAGTTTTCTGTGGGGATTACGTTCTGATTGAAAATGAGGAACGCAATCAGGTGAAATTAGATCCTAA
This sequence comes from Cnaphalocrocis medinalis, assembly GCA_014851415.1. NCBI lineage: Eukaryota > Metazoa > Arthropoda > Insecta > Lepidoptera > Crambidae > Cnaphalocrocis > Cnaphalocrocis medinalis. The sequence goes on along the minus strand of JABMDO010000926.1, from coordinate 11,158 downwards.
GTTTAAAGGTCCATTTAAAATAATTGAGCTTTTAGATGGTGATAGATATCGATTGAAATCATTAACATCTAATCGAACATACAAGTACCCTCATGACCGTTTGCGCAAGGTTCTTGATCATGAACTTCCAAGTAATTTGGATATTGGCAATTCTGAACAAGATCAGAATTAACATGACAACACTCGTGTAGATTGGGTAACGCAGAAACCGAAGGACTGTGTTTCTGGGTAAGGTTGTGTGTGTAGTAACCGAAGGACTGTGTTTCTACTGTAACCCAACGACTGTGGTGCGTGTGGGTTGAAACCGAGGTAGCCGAAGGACTGGTCTACCTGTTGCCTGATTACATGTGTGTTGTATGTGTTGAGACTTATGTTGTATTCTAAGTAGACTGAAACTAGACGGTCGGGTCTTGTTCGTTCTAAGTGGATGTATTAACTTGTGAATTTAAGTACCTAATGTACATTGAACGATTTGAAGTCTTTAAGATTAGGTTATTGTCAGAATAGCCGAGCAGAAGTACTCTTTGGAGTATTTTGTTTACAGATGCATCCATTGCTGCACCCGAGGACGGGTGATCTGTCAAGATGGCCGTGTCGGAAATGCAAGATGGAGATACTACGCGACATAATTTTCTTTAAATTTAAATTAGGCGGGAACGGAAGTTCCCTCGTAGATTTAAAATGGCGCTTATGCGCGCCAAATTAATTGAAATGTAATTCGCCGGAAACGTAATTTTTAGTTCCTTTTAAATTCGTATTGGCGCTACTGCGCACAAATGTCAAAATTAATTCACCGGAAGTTCGTTTTCGCGCTAACTTATTTTTGGGCGGAAGTCTCTATTTTATTTTCGTAACGGAAGTTGACGATTTTATTTAGCAGAAATTTAATTTGAATATTCTGAGCGGAAGTTGCGTCTGATTTTTCTGATTTTAATTTTGATTTATTTTACCGGAAATGGAAAATAGGCGCGGCAGTGTAATTATTAGTGATTTTGATTTTCTTTTAATTTTTAAGGCTGCTAGTGTTAATTAAAATTAATTACTCGAGTATAAAAATTAAGTAGAGTAATTTTGAGTTGTAAAATAGCATCGTGTGATATTTTGTAAAGGGATTATTTCGAAATAAATTTTAATACCGCGAACCGGAAACGCAGGACACCTAGTGGGGGTCCTGGACATGGCCTTTGGAAATTTTGCTATAAATTGGAAGATTCGTAGTTCGTAAGTCAGTTTTATACTGAGTTTTATACTGAGCTCTCATGAGTGAAGCATCGTACCAAAGGACTTGTCTGTTTCCTTACGCGAATTAGTGCCAGTAGTTCGTCGTTTCATTTACGTTGCTAGGGGAACCCTTACTACGCCCACACCATGCAAGATAGCGGAACGGGGGAATCTCCGACCCCCTGATGTCGGACTCGGCCACCCAAGATCCGACATCAGAAGTGGGATTATCCCAAGCACGTGGACCAGAATTCAACGAGAACTTTCTGCGTGCTATGCTGGAATCACAGAATCGAAACTTTTGTGCGCTGATTGAAGCAATGAAGACCCCAGCAAGTACTTCCAAGATCTCACTGCCAGAGTTCAACCCAGACAAGTCCGAAGCCGATCCTCGTGCATGGTGCGACACCGTGGACCTCTGTATATCAGAGCGTAACCTGCAAGGCAGTCAACTAGTGATGGCGCTTAGTGCAGCTCTCAAAGGCAGCGCATCACGCTGGCTTTCGCAGATATCGTACCCAGGAATTACTTGGCCTGAATTTAAAGAATTATTCAAGGCCAGATACGACTGTATCGAGACTCCTGCGGCCACGTTGATCACACTAATGAACGGACGACCGAAGGAAGGAGAATGCCTAGCTACTTATGCGTCTCGGCTGATGACTTCTCTCTCATCGCGGTTGCAAGGTATGACTGCTGAGCAAATGATTGTGGCTACCACATTCGCTCATGTCTCCCAGTTTGATGGAAGACTTCAGCGCCTGGCTTTCACGACGGAAATTACCACTCGTGAAAAGATGCAGCGGGAATTGCAAGCGTTTTCTTTCCTGAAGCGAAAGAATCAGCCCGCATCCACGGCGGCAAATGAAAAACCATCGGACAGCAAGAGAATGAGGCCGAATACGTTGCAGTGTTACAACTGCGGACGGCTGGGACACCGCATCATCGACTGTCGCTTTCTGCGCTGAAAATGAAGCAAAGCGGGCTTCAACCACGAAACCATATACAAGCAACAATCGGGATGTGACTACGGATATAACATGCTTAAGTGTGGAGGCAAAGGCCACTATGCTTCGAAGTGTCAGCGCGGAGTGGCGACAAGTGCCACTCAGGGTGCAGTCCACGGCAGCGGGTCGACCAGCGGCGCGGCCTCCGGCAGCAGCTCCAGCAACCAGCGCCGTGTAGACGTGTGCTTTGTTAGCAGTCCTACAGGGGGAGCTGCGCAATAACGGGTGAGTCGTTTCCTTATCATTGTGATTCTGGTGCCGAATGATCTCTCATAAAAGAAAGTGTGGCTTCAAAATTTTCGGGAAAGCGTATCCATAACGTGGTAACCCTTACGGGCATAGGACAGGCATCCTGTTCACAGCTCATTGCAAATACTGTCCGAGGTTATAATTAACGATATTCAATGGAGGTTTATTTCACATCGTTCAGGACCATCAATTAAGAACAGTATCATGATTGGCAGGGAAATTTTAGATCAAGGTTTGACTGTAAATATGATTTGTTTTGCGCGTAAATTAGAAGTTGATTCCTGTCAATTAAATTTTAACAATAATTCACCCGATTTTTCGAATATTCAAACAGAGATACCTGACGAGAACAAAAATCAATTAGTTACTAGGACGTTCTGCATGACTTTTCTGACTTCTTTCCCTAGTGCGTCTCTAAGTCGCGAGTTACCACAGGTAAGTTAGAGGATGGACAAGTTCGACCAAATCCTGGTAAGATAAAGGCGTTAACGAATCTGCCACCTCCTGCAACAATCACCCAGCTCAGGCGAATCGGAGCATAACTTTAATGCTGCGTATGATAAAGGACGGTTTGATTCTAATAAAGCCAAACTACAAAAGTTTCTGTGGGGATTACGTTCTGATTGAAAATGAGGAACGCAATCAGGTGAAATTAGATCCTAAGTTTAAAGGTCCATTTAAAATAATTGAGCTTTTAGATGGTGATAGATATCGATTGAAATCATTAACATCTAATCGAACATACAAGTACCCTCATGACCGTTTGCGCAAGGTTCCTTGATCATGAACTTCCAAGTAATTTGGATATTGGCAATTCTGAACTAGATCAGAATTAACATGACAACACTCAGTGTAGATTGGGTAACGCAGAAACCGAAGGACTGTGTTTCTGGGTAAGGTTGTGTGTGTAGTAACCGAAGGACTGTGTTTCTACTGTAACCCAACGACTGTGGTGCGTGTGGGTTGAAACCGAGGTAGCCGAAGGACTGGTCTACCTGTTGCCTGATTACATGTGTGTTGTATGTGTTGAGACTTATGTTGTATTCTAAGTAGACTGAAACTAGACGGTCGGGTCTTGTTCGTTCTAAGTGGATGTATTAACTTGTGAATTTAAGTACCTAATGTACATTGAACGATTAGAAGTCTTTAAGATTAGGTTATTGTCAGAATAGCCGAGCAGAAGTACTCTTTGGAGTATTTTGTTTACAGATGCATCCATTGCTGCACCCGAGGACGGGTGATCTGTCAAGATGGCCGTGTCGGAAATGCAAGATGGAGATACTACGCGACATAATTTTCTTTAAATTTAAATTAGGCGGGAACGGAAGTTCCCTCGTAGATTTAAAATGGCGCTTATGCGCGCCAAATTAATTGAAATGTAATTCGCCGGAAACGTAATTTTTAGTTCCTTTTAAATTCGTATTGGCGCTACTGCGCACAAATGTCAAAATTAATTCACCGGAAGTTCGTTTTCGCGCTAACTTATTTTTGGGCGGAAGTCTCTATTTTATTTTCGTAACGGAAGTTGACGATTTATTTAGCAGAAATTTAATTTGAATATTCTGAGCGGAAGTTGAGTCTGATTTTTCTGATTTTAATTTTGATTTATTTTACCGGAAATGGAAAATGGCGCGGCGTGTAATTATTAGTGATTTTGATTTTCTTTTAATTTTTAAGGCTGCTAGTGTTAATTAAAATTAATTACTCAGGATAAAAATTAAGTAGAGTAATTTTGAGTTGTAAAATAGCATCGTGTGATATTTTGTAAAGGGATTATTTCGAAATAAATTTTAATACCGCGAACCGGAAACGCAGGACACCTAGTGGGGGTCCTGGACATGGCCTTTGGAAATTTTGCTATAAATTGGAAGATTCGTAGTTCGTAAGTCAGTTTTATACTGAGTTTTATACTGAGCTCTCATGAGTGAAGCATCGTACCAAAGGACTTGTCTGTTTCCTTACGCGAAATTAGTGCCAGTAGTTCGTCGTTTCATTTACGTTGCTAGGGGAACCCTTACTACGCCCACACCATGCAAGATAGCGGGAACGGGGGAATCTCCGACCCCCTGATGTCGGACTCGGCCACCCAAGATCCGACACATATAATAAAAATGTAAAAAAAGCTGTGTCTGTACATTGAAGATATTTATCTAAAAATAACTTAGGACGACTAAAAATCAGTAACAGAACGTGAATCAATGATTTTTAAAATTTTTGTCTGTCTGTTTATCTGTTTGTCTGTTTATCTGTTTGTCTGTTTGTCTGTTTGTTCGCGCTAATCTCGGAAACTACTGAACCAATTCGAATGAAACTTTTTTTATTGTATAGCTGTAATATCAGGGCAACTTATAGGATATATTATATTTTGAAGACCAGGCTCCTTGGTGTAGAACCACAACAGCCCAGCTAAACTATAGGAGGTAGATCATTGGCACTTTAACAAAAGTTGTTCAGATTGATGAGCATTTTATGATGCCATGAAAAAAATCAAAGATCATGGAACACCTGGTTTGGAACTCTAAGAGCCCAGTTCCACTATAACAAATATGGAATTAAATGAAATGGAAAATTGTCAAATGTGATGAGCATTTTTGGATGAGATCCTATAAGGAAGGATCTTCCGAACTTAAACCCCTAATGGAGCGAAAAGGGGGTTCCAAGTTTGTTCATGGGACTACGTGATTCCTTGGCCCAATTTACTCCAACTTTTGGATACACATTCTTTGACAGAATTGATGGATAAAATATAAGATTCAAACTTTAATAGAATACTCACATCCCCTAATGGAATAAAAAATAATTTGGGGGTTACTTTCATTAGAAGTTGATATAATTTTTTTTAAATATTATATGGGTTTGCACTTGACCTCATCTCACCTGATGGAGAGTGACAATGAGGTCTAATGTAGCGTGCTTTCCCAGAAGAAGCCTATTCACTCCGACTTAAAGACACCCAAATTGTAGCTCTCTGGAAATACAGAAGCTGGCAAGTTGTTCCATTCTTTAACAGTTCGTATAAAATATCAATGAGCCGCCTTAAAAATCTATTAACCTATAAACGAACATTTATAATAAGTGATATTTTTTTTTATATCTTTAAGTCAAGAGTCATACAGTTCACGCAAACGAAGTTGCGGGCGGCCACTAGTACTAAATAAACTTATGTATTTTAATTTACGTAGAGCTCGTATTTCATTTCATTTATTGCCATAAATCACATGTACATATTACAGGTAACAATTGAATCATAAGTTTCAATTCGTATTTAAATAATGTAATCAATTTGATGTTGTTTATCATAGTGATACAAAAGCCTTTGTGATTCTGAGTCGTGATTTTTACCGCAGAACTGACAACCGCTGGAGCCGTAAAGTCCTTGAGTGGAGACCGCGACTCGGCAAACATAGTGTAGGACGCCCTGCTACAAGATGGGATGACGACATTCGAAGGCTGGCTGGAGTGAGCTGGTTGAGAGTGGCCGAAAATCGGGAGCGGTGGCGTGCATTAGGGGTGACCTATATCCAGCAGTGGACGAGCGTGGGTTGCTGATAATGATGATTTTTACCGGTTTTTTGTATTGCTAGCGATTGGTGCACGTTCCAGGAAACATGCAAGCCTTTTCTTCTCTGTCATTTTGTAAGTTGTGAAAATAGTCATAAAGGTTTCCTTCGGAAGTCGTAAATCAGGCGGACGCGGGCTCTGGGACTACCGCAAGGTGGGGTTACGTTACATACCTATAGACAAAGCTTTATTGCACTTCTGTAATATTCATACAAGATTGAGCTGGGACTTTTCGTTACAACTGTAAACAGTTTTTGGGCTACCTCCCTCATAAAAACGGGTATTTGTCTAAGGGAAGGAATAGGGCAATTTGGTTGTTCTACTGTAAATGTAGGTACGGAAAACGAGCAATAAGTTAAGAACATTTTTGAAACGAAAACACTCTGGATAAACCATCTACTCTGGATAACTTAACTGTGGGAGAGCCACGCTTCGGCATGAATGGGCCGGCTCGACTGCAGTGATACCACTGCCTCACAGCAAACCGGCGTGAAGCAGCCCCTGTGCTGTGTTTCGCCGAGTGAGTGAGGGTACCGGAGGCCCACTCGGGGGAGAAGGGGATAAAAGGTTGGCAGCGCACTTGTAACTCCACTGGTGTTGCAAGTGTCCATGGGCGGCGGCAATTGCTTACCATCAGGTGATCCGCCTGCTTGCCTGCTACCTATAACATAAAAAAAAACACCATCGGGTAGAAGGAAGTAGTCCAAACGTGCAGGTTTCGTCACGACGTTATCAAGCTAATGGATACAAAAAGATTAACATAAACACTTTGGACTAAAACACAATAACTAAGTAGCTATCTAAATTATACTTTCCTACAAGGTAAGTAAGTAGGTATACATTTTCTACATAAAGTCACTGATTCATCATCATCCACAAATACGTGAATCACAAAAGCCTGAGAATTACCCTTGTTCGACTTCGCAGCTTCCACTCGAATAAAGATGCCGTAATTGATACAATAAACGATAATTGACTTACGATAAATGCGCGGCCGTTTGAATCCACTCGGCTGTCTGGCTGTCTTTACTAGCTCTTCGCCCCGGATTCATTTGAATAGGTACGAGTTTTCTTTACCCGGTTACTGGTTTACATAGTGCAAGCTAGCGATCCGTAGATAGTTAATTCGCACCGTTTGGACGTCACTTACACAACTTTTATGTTTTTACTTGCCTGCTTCATCATCAGCAACCCACGGTCGTCCACTGCTGGACATAGGTCTCCCCCAATGCACGCCACCGCTCCCGATTTTCGGCCACTCTCATCCAGCTCACTCCAGCCAGCCTTCGAATGTCGTCATCCCATCTTGTAGCAGGGCGTCCACCACTACGTTTGCCGAGTCGCGGTCTCCAACGGTTGTCAGTTCTGCGGCTAATGTGACCAGCCCACTGCCACTTTAGTTTGCTAATTCGGTGGGCTATGTCGGTGACTCTGGTTCTCTGTCACTTGCCTGCTTACTCACCAGCAACTCGGTAAGTAATGACAGCTCACTCAGAGCTAGCTTTTTTTATTAAATTACTTTCAATCAACGCCCCGTTTGGTCTAGTGGTTGAAGTACCGAGCCGAGATCTCGGAGTCACGGGCTCGATTCCCGGGCCTCCAGGATACTCTACCAATGTCGAGTGATTAAAGAGACACGTTAATCGCATCATCACCGAAAATTTTCTTTTTGGAACGGATTTTTGATGAAGCCGATGTTAAAAAGTGCTTTTTCTCCTGAAAAAGCTTTTTTTTCGTTGTGGCGATATCTTTTGTTCAAAGCTCGCTCGCTTGAATCGATCATGCTAAGGTGGCGTTAAGCTTCTGCGAAAAACGAAAAGAGGTTTCTTTTTTTGCTACAAACAACCTTTTATTCGTATAGGACACTCTCAAGGCTGTGTTTCTACTGCAGCGGAGCGGAGCGAAGTTCACCAATAGAAGAAGCTTGCTCGTTGACAAGCGCAGTTTTTAAGCAATTCTGTTTGTGTATTTCACTCGGCTCCGCCCCGCCCCGCTTCAGTGGAGGACTCTTTTTTATTTTGTCATTATTTTCAAACTGGGGTGGAAAGGTCCTTGAGTGGAGACCACGCGCAGGAGGCCGCAGCCGTGGCAGGCCTCCCACCAGGTGGAACGACGATCTGGTGAAGGTCGCGGGAGTCCATTGGATGCGGGTGGCACAGGACCGATATGCGTGGAGAACTTTGGGGGAGGCCTATGTCCAGCAGTGGACGTCTATTGGCTGAAATGATGATGATTTTCAAACTCATTAAAGGGTAGTTCTTCGAGATCTACGTAAAGTTTTCCAAACCTATTTGAGCCATATCTTAACGTCGTAAGGCCCAGAAAGCAAACACAATGGAAAATCAATTGTTTTATGTCTTTTAAAAGGCTTTTGGGTCTTACGACGTCAAGATGCCTTACTGTATCTCCTTACTTACTCACTCTAAATGACTGGTGATAAATTTTACTGAGTAGGGTAGACTGGGTACGGTTGAAACATTTTAGCATTTATCATGCATAGCATCGGGATTGTTAAGCGAGCGATGTTGGAAATATACTAAATAAAAGACCCTATATCTGTCTACCTATAGAAGCAATGTTATTTAAGATCACTGTATAGTATTTTCTGTGTAAAATCAAATTTTAAAAAATCAGTCATTTGTTTCAACCGTCCCATGCCAGGGTCGGTTGAAACAGTGTCTGGGGTCAATTGAAAACACATGCAAATAATACAAAATATTATCAATTATCATGTTTTATTAATCATCTAATGACATTTTTCCAATCGTTATGGCACATTTGACTATCACAAATATTTTTATTAAGTATATTTAAAATCTCTGGCTATATTTATAATCTAACATTATTTTTAATCAGCCTTCAAAGTTTTATATTAAGTAGATACAACTGAAACTAAATAATAATCAGATGTTGGTAACGATAATATTTTTGAAATGAAGTTACCAAGCAAACATGCTATTATATTTCTCAACAATCAACACTTTAATTATAAACTATAAAAACAAAAGACATTGACTTTATCAATTAAAATTTTAAACAAGAATACTTCAATGGTTAAGAGATCATTCGGAGTCACAATTGTGGCAAACATAAGTAGGCTACCCTTTGTGTTTTCTTTTCATAAACATACAAAACCATTCTTCGCCAGCCCATTTCGTTATCATCCCAAGTCCGCGGTCGTGGTAAGTCATATTTGATGGTTAGTTCGTATGCCAATTTCATAACATCCTTTTTAGCTAGGCCAAAATATATATCTGCACATCTTATTAAATATTTAGATAACTCACGCTCTTGTTCCTGGGTAAACACACGATTGTGGGCCTTATATCCCATTTCTTGATTTTCATCGTTACCAGCCGCATCTCGTTTACGGTATATATCTGAACAAGGAAGAGTGGTTCAGTCCATTTTTTTTCTGCCGCTGTTCTTAACGAAGAATCCCGCTTTTACATCTTCATATGCTTGTTGTACGTTGATAAGTCACGTTCGACCTTTCGTAGTCTTGCTTTGGCGTACCCGTGGCATCTGAGAAACAAGAAAGTTTAATTTAATAAATTGTTTCAAACCGTACCCAAAAATAATGTTTCAACTGTCCCCACCCCTCCATCTTGGTATAAAACGGTTCACAGTAAGAATGATAGTAAATTAAAATAAAAGCTAATCATACTACAATATTGAACAAACTTCAATTCAACTGTAACAAAACCTCTCAAACATCTAACTATAAACGAAATCATAATAATTTCAAAAATGTAGGTACAAAAATACTTACTTTTCCGTAAAAAAACACAATGGGGCCTCCTACAAACAACCACAGCGCGCGAAGAGCGACGCAATACTAAAATTCAAGTTTCGGCTTGTCGCCCGCTTAGTACTCCCCTTGTGCCCCTCACCTCATCACGCACTATTCACGAGATATTCACTTTGTTTCAACCGTCCACTGTTTCAACCGTACCCAGTCTACCCTAAACATTTTCTGTAAGCCATATTTTGTCTTGTATTCGTGGGTGCGTGTGGGTGTCGTTGACAGCTGATGGATCAGGAAAAAATACCCTCAGATTTATTAATCCGTATTACCACGATCTGACTGAAGCCTATTTGGGTCATGGTTTTGTGGCATAAAAATCGATGGGAAGTTAATTTTACTTCATTAGTTCGTAGTTAACAGCTTTTTAACGGGATAAAGCAGCGACTGCTCATTGTTTCATCGAGTGAGTGAGGGTACCGGAAACCCAATTTCCCAATCCCCAAAAAAAGGGGATGAAAGGTTCTGGTGTCTGACTCTTCTGGTGTTGCACGTGTCTGTGGGTGGCGATAGTCACTTACCTTCAGGTGATCCGTTTGCTCGTCTGCCACCAATCACATAAAAAAGACCACGTGGTTCTTGGTGCAAGAATACCCGCTTAGATGATCTCTTTTATTCTGTCGTTCATGATTTAAAATAATGAACCAAACATTGTGATTTCCAAATAAAACCCATGGTAATTTAATCAAAACATTCAGACAGACCAAAGCAATTTAATCTTCGTATATTTATCTTTATTAGTAATCGTGGCTAGGCCGCTCATATATCGGGTTTGGGATCCATTTATATTAATCAATCTGCTTTGTTTCTCTATTAGTAAGCATTATTGCGGACCACAAAATATTGGAGTCGTTATCTTGAACTAATGGTAATGGTATTTGTAGAGCAAAGTAATTTGGCTATTTTCTGCGATGAGGGTTTTTGCTAATGAAAAATCCAGTATATGTACGTAGACGTCAGGGATAAATTTGACGACATTGGTTGTTTTGTTTGTAGCATAGTTACTCGTATTAAGCATACTTAGTTGTTTACGTCAAAATGTAACCAATCCACTGGTGGACAATCGTCTACAAAATCCAATAGATTTGACATTTACAATAATACTTCCTGTGTTGCTCGAGTGATTCAAGTCGACCCCGGGCATTGGTTCGGTTTGGGGCTCGAGTAGCAATATGTTTCAAACTTTTCGAACATACCTACCTAGCTGGTCAATGTGGGTGAGACAAGCGTCTACCACGCTTAACCCTACAAGGCTCAACTTTTTTTTCAAGCCTAATCTCATTGCTGTAGCAAGGTCTTGATTTCTATGATGACG
>JABMDO010000925.1:0-20232 GCA_014851415.1 Cnaphalocrocis medinalis | reverse complement strand
CATACAGGTTACATTAATTAACATCAACTAATGTGTACCTATATTAACGTGATTGCAATACAGCTACATGTCATATTTATATCTAATTAAACTCAGGTTTTTAATAATTTAATTCAATAAATGACAATAAACAATAAAATTGTTTATTTATTATAATTTCGCTGGCTTAAAATAATCGCGGTGGTAGGGATTAAATTACGGTGGCTCAAATACAATTACGGTGGCTTGTAAAAATTTCAAATTGAAATATCTCTAAAAATAATTATAATATTTTTATGCCTCCTATATTTTTGAATACTACAATGTTTATTCTATTATGTGCCTCCCATAAAATGTATGTAAAGTGGTTTTAAAAATTCGCCACCGTAATTAGGCAAAAATGGAGTTTGTTGAAATTCACCCAAATACCCTATTGTTATCATTGTTTATGGTTTTCTTTTCTTGTAGAACGAGTTTTCCTACAAGATAAATCGCGAAGTCAGAAAAAAAAGTTTATTTAGGAAAGTCAGCTTTTTAATATATTAGATAGGCTAATTAATATTAATTAATATAGAATTCAATCGTACGTAGGTCCCCGAAATCGTAACTCCCCATAACATTTTGTATGTTTTTGACATAGGTACCTATCTACTTAGGTATCTTTCAATCAACATCAAATCAAAGAATTACTTATTTAAAGTTATCGTTCGTAGGGTATTAGCAAACTAGTAAACACAAAGTCATGAAGGATATCCTCGTAATACAAATGTAGTAACTTACCACTTCACAGAGCTTTTATAGAGTTACGTTTGTAAGTAAGTAATGCATTTATGTGATTAAAAGTATAGCGTATGCCAAAATGATCCACATCCAGGGGCCAAGTAGGTCCTTTGGTATCCCATAACCTTCAAACGTTACGAAATTTAATATTCACAGCACGATGATTATTTTCAAAATTATTTTGAAGCCTTCATACTTCTAGTATGTATGAATTATTAAATTATGTACTTATTAATCTTAATATAATATAAAACTTTATTGTAAAAACATTAGAGCTACAAAACTTATAATAATGTATATAAACTAACTAATGACTTTAATTTTATAGTCAGATGCATCCGCTAGTGTTCCGCTTTTTTTATTTGTTTTTTTTTTCTTATATTCATATAACATTCAGTTTTTTTGAGGCTGTTTTAGCTTTATCCTCCGGATGAAAGTGGATCTGGATATCGCTCGAAATATCGACAGTAATCTTAATAGAAGGCTTAATATTAAGGAGAATGCCTTGAAAACTGATTACAGCTTCAAAGGTATTTAAATAGGTAACATGATTGCTGACTGTCATTAAAATAAATGATTACGTACTTGGCACATTAGCCAAACCTGAATGTTTTACTATTGTCATTTAATAAAGTGACAGTTTGGCATGATTGTGGGAACGCCCAAATGTCAACTGATAACCCCATTGGCATTTTCCACCGAGTCCCAGAGGCTACTTTTTTTCCCCCGATTCAGTAAAATTCTCCAAAAGTGGTAGTTCTGAGTGAGTACATACGCAGTTCTTTTTATTTTTACCCAACTACGAATATTGCGGTAGGAACACAGAAGAAGAATCATGGTGTACCTAACACAAATATTCAGGGTTTTTTAATAGGTAACACGAATAAAACATTTTTAGCAGGTGAGCTGTTTCATACATACAAAAAAAATATTCATTAGGCTATAATGTACTTATGTGTGTTTTGTCGTTGTCAATAGAATTCATCTTTAGACATAATAAATGTAAATAGTGTTTTTTTAACACTATAGCGGACCTACGAGTAGGCGGCTATATAAGTATTGTAGATTATAGATATATTAGCTTTTGCCCGCGGATTCCGTCGCGTTAAAATTCGAGGTAGCACGGATGGGCAAAAAGTAACCTATATTGCTCTTCATCCCTTCAACAGTACCTATATTCACTTAAAAAATCATGTCAATTCGTCGCTTCGTTTTGGCGTGAAAGAAACAGACACACTTTCCCATTTATAAATTAGTATGGATTAGTGTGGATTGTAATTGTCTGTTGTAATTATATATCAAGAGAGTATTGTGTTTATTTTCTTCTTGCTAGTAAGTAATCCACCGTATTGATAACAGTTTGCGCTCTGCCTTAAACCCTTTTTCAATTCGCTGTACTTTTCCTATAGGTACCTCAAAGATGTAGAAGTAAGCGAACCAACAGTCGCACGCGCACAGCTCCGAACCGCACTATTTTTGCGTTGCCCATTACAATTCTTCACACAAGTTCTCTTTGACGAATCGGTGCGTTTTTGTTTTCGTTCCGTTTGTAAATATAGCCGCTGGCTTTCCCAATGCCGCTCTTATTGCTGATTACTTCGGCTCTTTTACCGGTGCCGTACTGTAGTGTATACTGTATGTACATATAAATGTGGGAGAGCCACGCTTCAACATGAATGGGCCGACTCGACCGGAATGATACCACTGCCTCACAGAAAACCGGCGTGAAGCAGCCCCTGTGCTGTGTTTCGCCGTGAGTGAGGGTACCGGAGGCCCACCCGGGGGGAAGGGGATAAAAGGTTGGCAGCGCACTTGTAACTCCACTGGTGTTGCAAGTGTCCATGAGTGGCGGCAATTGCTTACCATCAGGTGATCCGCCTGCTTGTCTGCTACCTATAACATAAAAAAAAAGTGTGTGGAGTACCTAGACCTTAGGGTAGGTAGTATGCAGGTGCATTTAGCACGTGATCAAAGACAGTCAAAACGCATCACTTGTTTTATTAACACGCTCCGATAATAATCCTATCATTGCTGTACGGTGTTGGTAGCCAGATCGCCAGAAGTCAAGTCCTGGTGGAGAAATGATGCACCACGTCTTGTGTGACTAGTTGGTACCTATATTATAACGCTGGAATAATAATGATCAATGACCTATGTGAGTCTCCATAGGCTTAGGTATGTACTGCCACTACTGACGTCATATCGTATCACATACATACGCGGTCAGATCTGCTGACGTGACGTGATAGAGATAACGGTCGCCAGTGGAGGTAGGAATTCAATATGCGTGAGTAACCGGTAAGGTCGGTCTCTTTGTTGCGCCTCGTGTCATCCCTAGGGCTAAGGCTGAAAATCAGAATAGAATAGAATGAATAGAATAGAATGGTTTATTTGCTTTTGAACAGGGTGTACAAAATGATGGCTTAATAATAACATTTACAGGATCACCTATCCAGCCATTAACCAATAGCATGCAAACACAATTTTTACGATTGAACATTAAACATACTTAATAATTACACGTTTTATTTATGAAGTATGATTTGCTCCCTGAGTAAAAATGCCACTGAGCTTTTGCCCATTGCACCGCTGCGGCACACATGCAGGGCAAAGAACAATAAGTAATGTTCCGTTCCGAAATATTTGTCCCATTTATTTCCAAATTGTAATTTGTAGGTATATGCATGTGTGTCTTTTGCTGCAATAAACGATTTATCTATCTATCTATAACCGGCACAGTTCTCAATAATGGATTTGAATTAAGTCTTGCTGGCCACTGTTTTTGAACAACGAGTGGTGGAAGCAAAGTGTCTTCTTGGTTTTTTATTAGCCTTAGTTTAGGACCAGCTCAATGTTTGTGAAGTAGAAGTATCAGCCTAATACTGTCCCACTGCAGGGCAATGGCCTCCATCATCGAAATCAAGTCATCGCTACTATGACGGGATTAGGCTAAATTAAATCATAGTGTTTAGGAATACCTACTTCAGCTGGTAGAGAATGAGGGATATCTATCTATCCCTATGATACTCTAAGTACAAAATATTACTGAACTTGATAATATGGCAATTTACAAATATAATATCGACGGTCTTATCGCTAATAGCGATCTCTTCCAGGCAACCTTATACAGGATGTATCTGTGAACATTTACATCCCTTTAACCACGTGTTCTACCAACCATACTGAACAACGTTTGTTCTATGACATGAAAATTCGCATAAAAAAAAAATTTCATCTTTTCATACAAAGTCGGTCACGTGACTTGGTCATTTTGTATGGGGAGTCGAAAATTTTTTCGAAGAGTTTAGAAAAGTTGTTGAACAAATGTTGTTCAGAATGGTTGATAGAACACGTGGTTACAGGGATGTAAATGTTCACAGATACACCCTGTATATTGGGATATCGCCTGTGAAAAATCCGAGTAAAAAATCGATAATCCAAACTATGAGAGTAGGAATCCCCCATCTCCTAAATTATGCTACGGATAAGTGGGTGCAGAAGCTCGTGACCTGCCTAAAATGTGAATCATGTGATTTGGCACCAACGTTGGCTTCAAGAGTACGTCAGCGTGGATTGGTTATTTCTGCCGCGGTGTGCGCTTGGCAACAATTGTCAGTTTGTTTTGCTCGCGCGGTAGGCCTGTGGCAGCAGTGAGAAATGAAACAAAGGCTTTTAAGGCTTAAAAGCCTAAAAAAGAGTCTTCTTTTAGACTCTTTTTTTACGTGATGGTGGCCAACGAGAAGACGGATCACCTGGTAAGCGATTGCCGCCGTCCATTTACCTGCAACTCCAGTAGAGCCACAAGTGCTTCACCAACCTTTAGCCCCCTTTCCCCCATTGGGCCTCCGGTACCCACACTCGTTCAACGAAAGGCAGCGCAGCTTTCCACAGCCAGTTCAACAAGCTTATTCTTTGAGCTATCATAATTATGATAGTATCCTTTTAGGGTTGACACGTTTTTGATCCAGTCAAAATTTTTATCTAAGTGAAGCATACTCTGCTTTTGATAGTGTTTAAATTATAACGGTAAAGGGAATTTAAATGGAATGTTTGAATCAATAAGTAAATAACACTAAATTATAATTTCAACGAGTGGCCCACCCTCACTTTGTTTCGGAATCCGGTCTTTTCTGTAGCGCTACCATGAGTTTAAAGTGACCGAACTCGCTAGCGTCTGCGTAAAAAAAAACTATGAAAAAGTGTACAGCGCCTCTAGCGGTCACTTGAGAAACTAAAATCTGTAGTAATCGAGTTGTCAAATAGAAACCTATCGAAATGTATTCGCTAGCGAGTAGCGTTTTCGTAGCGCTACGTTAACATCGAAAACTGACATAACGTAAACTATTGCTCTGTCTCTTTCAAATGCATCACAATGAAAGAGACAAAGCGATAGTTTTCGATAGCGAGGATAGTATTTTAAACTCGCTAACGCTTGCGAGATTTTTAGACCATGGTACGTGTTCAATCGAAATCTATTCCACGCCCGTTTACTCGCTATCGACTATAGTAACGTTTTTGATGTCAACTCACGGTAGCGCTACTGTAGTAGTTCCAAACTGTACCCAATAGAGAGTGCCAATTACATCTTGCTAGTGTTTTTACAGATTCAACTTGCTTATAAATAGTATAGATTAAACATTTTCATATTTCTCTCTCGTCTTGACTAAGTGAAACAATAATTTACAATTATTTTCATTGCAGTAACTGTAATTGTTCTCAATCAAATGGTTTATTACATATAATAATAAGTGAGTTATTAAAAATAATAATTACAAGTTAGACCAGCTTATTACTCAAAGCGTATGTTTGTTTACAAATGGTGGGCACTTTGCCAGAAATCCCAACTACTCGAGAGTAAAAAAAATCTGAATCAACACCTAATTTTTGTAATTAAACGTGTTCATTTTACAGGTATACCAATGAAAATATATGTATGATGATTTGTTTTTAAACTTTCGCGTTGCATTATACAAATACATGAAGTAAAATTGAATAAGTACATTCTAGCACTTACTGCTTGACGTTGCGACTGCGGTACAACAGCCGTGCTCACAAGCGAAGCAGTAAGTGCTAGAATGTACTTATTAAATTTTGTCGCGTTTAGTCCCGGATATTTGAAGTATTTTTATGATTATTATAGACGGGAATTAAGCGACGTAAATTTTCAGGACGTAATTATGTTTCAGTAGGTACTTACTGCTTGGCGTTTCGGCTGCGTTACAACAGCCGCCGTGGTCACAAGCGGACTGCGTGGGAGTGTTAAACTGCCACATTAAAGTGTTAAGTTCAAGTAAATATTGTGTTTTTGCTGCCGCTTGCACCTGGTAAGTCTTTATCAGATCCCAGTGCCGCCGCCCGTTTAGGTCGGTGTTCCACCGCCATCATACCACCGTTTTCATTGCGATATACGACAACGCGAAAATTCAAAGAACTATTTATGAAAAAGCATAATGCCCCATAATAAGTAAAGTTATTTCGTAAGTGTTATGCTTACATATTACTTATCTGCTAATTGTGCTCAATTATTTAGTTCTGCAGCGCTACCATGAGTTGACATCTAAAACTGACATAACGTAAACTATTGCTCTGTCTCTTTCAAATGCATCATGAATATGGTGAAAAGAGCACAATTGTATGCGTAACGCATTTCTCCAGGATCAACAAAAAAAAAGGTTTCCCCTCATCCTTTAACTAAGGATTCACTCAGGCAAGGAGACTGAGTGAACAAGTTGTCCTAGGCTTTTACTGGCATTTGTACAGCACGATTTGGATGATCGATGATTTGGATGATGATGGTTATTTTATTCGCAGCAGCCAAATAGCTTTGCTTGTTGCCAAGTTGTTGTTTTAAATTTAAGCTCATTTTGTAGATGAACCTTTTTTGTTGTCTGTGTTTTGGAGTCCACCAGATAGTGTTTGCTTAGGATTCTTACAACTACTGATTTGTGATCTTTGATGCTCAGTTTTTAGTCTGTGTAATAAATCATTGCAAAAATTCCTATACCTTCGGTAAGATGTCTTCATTATTTCATCATCAGGCGACAGGTTCGCTCTTTTATGAAGTGTATCTCGTGGGTTATGCACCTTAAAAGGCCAGTTGTGATCCACGGTTTGATGATTTGTTTTCTATTAGGAACTTTTTTCTTGTTTGTATTGGATTCTAAAGATTTCTTGAGATGTGAGACTAAATACTCGGCGGCTAAATTGGGATTATTCATCCTTAGAATGTAGGAAAAATTGCTATTATTTATATCTTTACTAGCATTATCATAGTTAATTACACTGATTATTTTTGGTGGTTTTTTAGGGATTATCATAGTATTTAAATTAAAAATTATAGGGAGATGATCAGTAATGTTTGTTTTAATTACTAATGTTTGGGACTCTAACTTTGTTTTAACAATAACATGATCAAGACAGTTTGACTCTCTAGTGGGAAATAAATGCGCAGGTAAAAGACCATTTTCCGCCAGCAGATTGAGGTATTCCTCACTTCTTCTATCGGTATTATTTAATTTGATATCAACGTTAATGTCACCCATAATTATTAACGTTTCGTAGTCAGCTAGTCTTTTCAGTTGAATATCAAGGGAAGCCAAAAAGGGATCAATATTATAGCGCGATGGTGATCTATATAAGCAAATAATACCAATATCTTGATCCATTCTCACAAAAAGTCCATTAGCCTCATTGAGCGTAATTTGTTCAATATTACAGGTAAGGTGATCGGAGATATAAACAACCACGCCGTCGTTTTGGTTGTGGTTTACAGATGTATAGTGTAAATTATAATTTTCTAACGTAGGAGGTGGCTTGTGATCTGCCAACCGACACTCAGTAAGAATGAGGACATCACATCTAAATTTCAACCTTTTAAGAAATGCTACAAAATCATCAAAGTTTTTATAAACGCTCCGTATGTTTTGTGTGACTATTTTTAAGCTTGTGGCGGGGAAACTAAGAATATTCACGCAGTCATCAGGTTCCACTTGAGAAGAGTCAGAAACTGTTAGGCAATCCAGTTCAGAGTTAATGTCATTGGTAGTGTTATTACACACTGTAATGGTTAAAGTTTAGTGGACTATCTCTGTGAGTAAGTTTGTGTATTGTAGGAATCTAGGTGCAGGGTACAAGAATAATGTAAAAGACCTTGGTATTGGAGTATTGAGAGAGTAAGGTGTTTTTTTGGTACTTTTTGTAAATACGTACAGTGTAGGGTAGGTGAGGTATGAATGTGTATTTGTGTGTGAGTTTGGTGGAAAACAAGAATGAATGTGTGTAGTGTAGGTATAGTATAACAATGAGCTCAGTAACAAGAGATGGTGTTAGTAATTTCGACTTAAGTGTAAGGTATAGGTTAGTAAATACATACAACAAGGGAAATAGTCATTTCGCAGCCGTCGGGATCAGGTTTTCCAGGTCCTCTTCTTTGTAGATACGTAGGGCTTTTTCACCATTCTCTTTCCGGAGGTATATGGACCCATGCTTGGTCCAACAATAGCGGAAGCTATTTTCTGACGCAAATTTACGTGTTTTGGCGTACAGCTTCTTGGTTGTTGGTGATAGGCTCTCCGATATGTATATAGGAACGGGGGAGATCGGTAAGTTGATGTCTTTAGTAGTCAGATTTATTTTCTTAATTCTCCTGTATTCTTTCGCTGCTTCAAGAATTGCTTCTTTTTTAGCTACCGTAGAAAGTTCCACGATGATAGGCATCGCACTGGACGATTTTGACTCGTAGCGAAAGAGATCTTTAATATCATTTGTTTCTATACTGACATTAATTGCTGTACCGATAGTTCTCACTACTTCCAATACATCTTCTTTGGATTCCGGTGTCTTTCGAGGAAGATTACGAATTTCAATGGAGGTGCTTCGACTTGACTTCTCCAGGCTGCTTATCCTCGATTCTAACTCGTTTATATAGATCATGTTCTTTTTCTTTCACTCTCACTTTTTCCAACTCACGCTTCACTTCTTCGTACTTTTCCGACATGAAGTGCAGGGAATTGGAGATATCAGTGTTTTGCTGTTGAATTTCTTTCATTTTTGAGTAAAGTGTCTCAAATTTCTTGTCTTGATCTTTTTGGTTTTGAGTCATCATGTCCTGTATTTTTTCCATAAATACCTTTAAATCTTCCTCGGTGACATCGCCCTTTCTTCGTTTATCTTTTCGAGAAGTTACGTTTTTAGCAGAATCCGCACCAACGGACAAGTCAGGCTTCGGGGCAGAACAATCTTTCGACGGTGAGTGTTTAACCGACATTATTGACACCAAGAATCTATAATATCTTTATCGAGAAACAAAGGTTTGTATAGGCAAAGGTGTCGTCCAGTAAAACTTGAGCCGAGGGGTCTTGTTATGATTGCTGGGATCGACGATTTCGAATTAAATCGCTTTCCGTCCACCGTTACTTGAACTGGGGTCTAGTTATATTGGCACCGATCGAGCGACTCGTACTTAATGCAGATCCGTCTAGTGTAACTATTGAACTTTATGCCAACCAAATCTAATCCAATTTCGTTGTCTCATCAACCCATCCATTACATTGAGGTCAACACAATATACTTATAGCTGAAAGATAAAATTATATATCTGGAGAAATTAGGCCAGAACTATTGACCTACTCGCAAATATAAAGATTTTCTTTCAAGGTTTTCATGTTTTCCCCTATACCTGAATGAATACGAAGTGGACGGAACACAAATTATAGTTCAAAAGCTGGTGTGTAAACCATTTTTATGTGATAGATAGATAGATATACTTTATTGCACAAAATTCACAACTTAAGAACAAGACATTACACTTTAACATAATATTGTAATAGTAGTAAGTAGAATAGTGTGTTATTGGAAATAGGTAGCAGCCGAGTACACGTATCTATCACTTGATTGTAAGCGATGAAATACCTGAACGTTTATGAATGTCAAAATATATTATCTAAGCTACCACTGGCTCGGAAAGTAAATTTCTACCGAGAAGAACCAGCTCGACGAAACCATAGCTCAGGCACTGCTTCGTACCAGTCTTCTGCGAGGCCGTGGTATCTCTCCGGTCGACCACATTCATGCCGAAGCGTGGCTCTTCCACGGTTTAATGGACTGAGCATGGAAACTCTTCGTATAATTAAGAAGTATGGTTGAATTCGAGAAATTATGGAGCAGTGGCTTAGTGCATATTTCAGCATCATTTCTGCGGTGGCGCCTTCCAGGCTGAGCTCAGCTCTCTAGGGAGGGGTTAAATGCATTGCGAATGCAGCGGCGGAGCGAATTGCATGCCACACCCAGTCTATACGAAAATACACGGGAAATTTGGTGTTTTGTTTGTTTTTATTGAAACAACTAACGATACTGATTGCATAGTAGTATGCGCTAGTGATGGTTGAAGATAGTTCACTATCGAAAGGTTATCGGTAGTTAAAAAAAAATAAAAGAAAAATGAAATGGTATGCCTTAAAAAATGCTTCAAACAAATAACAAATATTACAATATAAATTATTATGTTACATTATTGAAAGTACATAGTCATGACAAATGAATGTATTAAATGTATATTCTAATTACTTATCTAATTCTAATATTAAAGTTTGTTTTAAAAAAAAGGTTTTCTAATTACTTATTCAGTTTGATTTAAGTATTATGTTTATTCCACTTTTCTCGCAATTTTCGCTAGTTTTCGATGAAATTATTTATGATACAGACAGACAAAATTTTTGCTATGTTGAACTCAACATTTTCCCTAATATAATATTATTGTACAGCAAAAACCTTATGTACTACAGCAATGTTATTAGTACAGCAATATTGCTATTAGTTATTTTGCTGATCACGTATTACATCATCTTGTCCCTTCAACAGTATTATGTCGTATCTCTAGTCAAAAGTTAACGATTTTCAAATAAAAAAGGGAGCAGTGTACTTTGGCGCCCGTCTTTGTCTTTTTTCCTCGTCCGAAGGGAGAAGTCGTGCGGACTTAATCCAGCCAATGACTGTTCACCGAGGCGATTCGATAACAACAACTCGGAGGAAAGTTTGTCGACAAACAGCGATGCTTTGGTGGTAGGGACGATCGATATCTGAAAACCATCGATATCGATATCGTAGTCGTAAGCTCAACACTGATTTTACTTTATGTGATAGGTAACAGATGAACAAACGGATCACCTTATGATAGTGCAGCTGATCTTCTGTGAGGCTGTAGCATCACTCCGATAAAGCCGGCCCCTTCATGCCCAAGCGTAGCTTTCCCACAGTTGATATTCATCACTGACTGATCATCGATGTTAGAAAACATCTATGAATTCATGAAGAACCAAAACGAATTATTGTTTTACCTTTTATCAACTGTCTGAAATTTTTATAAAGCAAGTGTGATGATGATTAACAATTTTTGATTATTGTCAACACCCCTTAATCTATCATGGAAATCGTGGTTAAGTCCTCGCAGGACAGGCTATGCCTAGTGCGAGGTCCATTTGTCTATCATAAAGGAACGAACGAGGTTCTGTGGATACGGTATAAATCTTTGCTGTGGATGCGTTGTGTATATTAATAAATTTTTAACCTATATTTGTAAATGCTTTCATAAGTTTGTGATTGGTTAGTACATTGGTGCGTTGCATCGATGATCGATAATCGGTTCCGTTAACATCGATGTTCATCGAGCATCCCTATTCGGCAAATCGTGCCGGGAGCAAACAACGGTGAATAATATCTGGCTACGGGCGTTTACTAAAGAATTTAATTACAAATTCAAAAAACTTGCGATATCTATCTCCTTAATTGTAATTTATTCATTGAAATTATTTCAATCAGATACGATAACTTAGTAAGTTTGCTTTAATTTATATGAAAATGAGTTATTAATGTCATTATATGCGAATAGACTGTACTCATAATAAAGATTCCTTTTCACAATTTTGGTATTTTATTAGTCTGAAGTCTGGGACGTGTAACGATGATACGGTTAGTCTGTTAAAGGGTGCGAAGATCAAACTGCAGTCACTTCTAATACCCTAGAGCCCAATTCTCGTTCACTTCGATATACCTACATTTCGAATTAAACATTTATATGGACGAAAGTATGGAAATCTCTCATTAGATATGAAAGTATATCGAGTGAACGTGAATTGGGCTCCAGGATACCTGAATCTTGGATCGTAGTTTAAGCAAACCCTGGGCTTCGAAGCGACAGCTTTGGGAATTATGAGTGTGATGAGTGTGAAGATAGATAGATAGATATTCTTTATTGCACAGAAATAGAATACATGAGTGAAACAACAGCTATAGACAGTACAATAAGGCGAAGTCTGTTAGTATTTCAGACAATCTAGTATTTATTAGTTTCACCTTTTTAATTATAAACACAATTCCTATTCTTTTTATGTTTAAGTTGGAACATCTTTCGTTTATACCGTAATTTGTATCCAAAACTTATTCGGAATAATGAATACATATAAAATACCTGTATTATATAAAACGTTACTTGCATTTTCGGCATTATTATTCTGCGCAACGCCACATTGGGTTTATTATATTTATGGCAGCTGCCTTCACGGCTGCCTCCGGCTTGCACGTGGAAGCCATACTTAAAATATTCTGTAGAGATAACGTTGATGGTTATTTTTTCCAAATATCTAGGTATATTGACTTTTTTATCTACGTGTAATGCTTATAAAAAAAGTATGGCAGTAGAGTTACAAGTGCGCTGCCAACCCTTATAGTCGAGCCGTTATATCATGCCCGATTTGACAATACCTTTTTTTTAATTTTGCACTTATCCTTGTTATGAGGAACACATTTCGCGAATCATAAAGAACTTTATGATTTAAAAGTAGTTCTGTATGATTCGCGAAATGTGTTCCTCATAACAAGGATAAGTGCAAAATTAAAAAAAAAGGATTGTCAAATCGGGCATGATACAACGGCTCGACTATAACTCACTTCCTCCAATCGGCGGCCTCCTGTACCCACACTTACTTGACGAAAGACAGCGCAGGCGCTGCTTCCGGTCCTCTGTGAGTCTTTGGTATCACTCCGGTCGAGCTGGCCTGTTCATGCCGAAGCGTGGCTCTCCCACGGTTATTCACGATATACCTTAAAAACCGTTTTCTTTATCTAATAAGCAAACTTCCAAATCTTTGTATCAAGAACCCCAGGTTCTGTTGAGTCTCGCAAAATGCCGTTGCGTCAAATGAGGCTCGCTTGGCTGTTTGTTCCGAATATCTGATTGTCGCCCCCACCCTCCCCCCACCCGCGTGCAGCGAACCGTCTACGTAATCAGCTGTTAGCGCAGAACGACTCGCTTGACTAAAAATAGAATTTATTCGAAAAGTAGCGAAACAGTTCTGTTGCCATGCGTTTTTGTGGAAGCCCTAAAGTGCATTTTGTATTCATGTAGTTTCGATTTGTTATTAAGAGCGATTGTGTCTCTAAATAAAGTATTTTTCTTTTCGAACCTTGAGCGACCGGGGTATCTATACAGAGTTGATCTTCTCAGTTATTGACTGCTTTTGGTACGAGTATGACGGAACCAATTGGGATCAAGAAAACGATTTAAGAATAAATTTGTGCCTGTGCTAAATATTATCTTAACAGACCGGAGTTTGGAAGTTGGCGATCTTGTAGGTAGGTACGTCCATCAGTATGTCTGCTCAAAGTAACTTCGTCATCATCATAATTTCAGCCAACAGACGTCCACTGCTGGACATAGGCCTCCCCCAAAGTTCTCCACACAGTTCGGTCCAACAAACCAACAGATCAAAATAACTTACGAAACCCCTATCTTCTGCTGCAGATTGCTTACGCTCTGGTTGTTCGCTTTTTTTATGTGATGTGGCAGTCAAGCAGACGGATCAGGTGTAATCAGGTGATTACCGCCGCTCACCGACACCTGAACCACCAGTAGAGTCACAAGTGCGTTTCCAACCTCTTACCCCATTTCCTCCCAATTGAGCCTCCGGTATCCTTACTCATTTGACGAAACAAAGCGCTGCTCCCAGTCAGGCCAGTCCTCTGTGTTCTGATTGGCCTTTACGTCCCAAAACGAAAATGATTGTTTTATTTCACTATTGCTATCTAAATAAAATGCCTTGCCTGATTCATCATCAGCAACCCACGCTCGTCCAATGCTGAACATAGGTCTCTCCCAATGCACGCCACCGCTCCCGATTTTTGACCACTCTCATCCAGCTCACTCCAACCAGCCTTCGAATGTCGTCAGCCCATCTTGTAGCAGGGCGTCTAACACTACGTTTACCGAGTCGCGGTCTCCATTCAATACTTTCTTGCCTGATTACTGCTGACTAAATATTCCTGGAACGTCAGCTAATAATGTTTTATATTAGCCTCAAGCCGCGGCCTCGGGGCGTGCATCAATCCAATTGCACGTTGCTATTAGGCCGTAGAATAATTGTCCTGAATAACGGACAAAATGGCTAATATTCTGTGCTGTAATCATCACGGCCTATTACGATGGGGAGTCTAATAGGCCATGGCGTGTCGGGGGTAGTCACGAGGCCATGTGGAGGGCTAATCTAGACTTGGGCAAAGTTAATTTAAGCGAATACAGATCTTTTAAATAAAAATAATTAAATCTTCATACGTGTATCAGTACTTAGTTGACTTGATTGCAGTCAGTCAATCTCAGCTTAATAAAAATACTTTTGATGTGAAAAGACCATAAAATAAATGTGTTTTTTTTTGGAAAATTCTTTTACGGTAAAACAAATAAAAAGTCTTAAGGGCAGGGGTAACGGACGGGCAAACAGATCTCACTCACTCAGTGAAACACAGCGCAGGCGCTGCTTCACGCCGGTCTTCTGTGAGGCCGTGGTATCTATCACTCTTGTTCACTTAGTCTATTCTTACCATAGCGTAGCTCTCCCACATACCTTTTGTAGTAGCATTCATAGTTTACATTCGTAAATTTGTAAACTTGTTGCAATACAGAGTATCTACATAGGTAGATACTTTTTATTGCACAAAGTATACATAGGAATATATGTATAAGCAGCAGCCGAACTAGGTCTCTACAGGATAACTGCATAGAAAATAGTAACCGGTAACTATCTACTAACCGTACCTATTAGCTAAATCTACTATGGATCTAAGAATAACCCAATCACTTAGCCCGTTCGCGCGGATGAATGCGGCGCGGCTAGAAAATGCAATCGCATCGGTAGAAAACGCAATTTCCGAAAGTGAGTCCTTCGCGCAGACGGAGCAAGATGACTGCGACTATTTTAATGTTGTCCACGTATTAGTACAGTCAACTCCAAAAATTAATGCACTTTAGGACCTTGTCACAATACATAATGTATAAGAAAGTAGAAGTCGTTCTTATACATATGTATTGTGACAAGGTTCTAAAGTGTATATATATTTTTGGAGTTGGCTGTATCAAAAATCCATGCACCTAAGTAAATTTTGCGTACAAGTTAATCGTCCTTTTTTATTAATGTATGGAATCAATTTCGTGTAAATATAACAAATTAAGGTATTTTTGTGTTTTTGTTTCAGGTAATTTTATGCATTTATTAGTGATCTGAAACTCAAGCCGTCACCACATTTTGGTAAGTTATTACTTAGTTTAGAAACGACAGATTTTTCTTTTTCGATTCATTGTTTGCCTACACGATTGGCGACGTAACGCGAGTCGCAGTTGTCAATATTGGGGCGCAATTCTCGTGCGCTCGACATTGAAGTCGAATTAAGGCATTTCGTACATTCATCCAAACAATTCCCTAATTCGACTTCAACGTCAAATGCACGAAAATTGCCCCCCTGGCTCCCTGGAAACACCCCTTTTCATGCGGAGCCAACTCGGCGTGAAATGGCGACTGTTAGTCTAATTCAGAATTCGATACCCCCTCTATGGTCTAGGTGTACTGTCCGAAGCATATTCATCTCCATCTTGGCATCAGCTCCAGCTTTATCTTCCACTATTGGCTTGTTTCTCTTATTTTCGGGACATTACCTCCATTTGCACCGATAGATGGCACTGGGCGTAGAATAAATCGCGCAAGTGTTACAATTTTCGGCTTGGCTATAAGGCTCTTTATAAATGGTAACAATCCAAACTAGTGAGTATAAGTTTGTTTTAAACCCACTTGACGATTTTAGCTCTTCTTTATCACTATTTTTTTTGTTTGATTTATGGATAGTAGTTTAAGCGTGGTGATTAAGCCTAATCCCATCATAGTAGTGATAACTTGATTTCTATGATGGAGGCCTTTGCCCTGCAGTGGGACAGTATATAGGCTGATACTTTTACTTTATGGATAGTAACAAAGTGTTAAAAGTACGTTTGGTCTGTACAAAGTCGTAGCCAAAATCCATACAACTTGGGACAACACCTTCGTACAAGCATTCTCACGGCATCACCCTATTCGTAGAGATACAACAGAGGCCCTGGAAACTCCCCCCACGGAGCCAGCTCGTCGCGCCACGGCGACGGTAAGTCTCGCGATCCGATATGCTTCCCACGCCACTGCGCCCAGCTATACAGCGCTCGTCTAAACTAATTCAATAGAGATACACAGATGTGGAGATAAGAAACGTCTAGCCGATAGGACAATGCCTTTATGGTGCGAATAAAGAGCGTCCTATGAAATTGAATCAATGATAACTTTGGTTTTGTTGACTTTAGCTTTGACAATTTGACGTGGTAGAATTAAAAACTTAGGATGATGATGGATATCTAAAGTAAAAAATCATGATAAAGTAAAGGAATCCATTGTCACACAAATCAGCTACATTTTTTGTTTTATCGAATGCCTTTTTGTACCATACTTTTATCCAAGTCCTAATGTGTACGCTCATTACGACAACAAATGTTATGTTTAATGTTAAGACAATAATTTAACAAGTGTTTTTTTCTCTGTAAGTGAATTTAATATTATTATTAAAGAGAAAATATAGTTCTTAAACCATCCATTGGCATATTATGGTAATCCGTGTGCTGCTATGCCACCTAGCACATAAAAAAGCAGCCCCACAGTGGGCGCCAAAATATATGTTAGGATAGAGCAGAAAAATCATGATGTAATCGACACCCTCCGCCATCTATTGGCAAAGATTGGGAACTAAACCAAAACGAAGTGAGAGCGGGCCGAGTCACAAATAAAGTAGTTGGAAGTGTCCAACGAAAAGTGTCATCTTCAATTAATCCCGCTTTATTGTCCCGATCGATCCATACAAATGTTTTCGTTTACGCTTACCTCCATTTTCCTTATGGACGTATTCTTCAAAGACATGGTACGTTAATGTTTGTATGCTAAGCCAGGCAATAGTGTCTGTAATTGAGTGAGTCCCTTGCGTGCAGTAAAAACAGAGGCTCCGTAGCCTCGAGAGGGCGAGGGGGGTTGGGAGGGGGGCAGACCGCGTGACGACCCAAATCTTAGGGTTGTCTTTGTCTATTAGGGGCATCGCTAACAAAACAAATTATGACGTTATTAAGTCTAAGCTAACAAGGATGGAACGCTCCAGTTCTCATACGCTTCTTAAGTTTAACAAGCCTGGTGGCTAGTTAAACTTAAGAAGCGTATGAGAACTAAAAGTAAATCTGCTTAAGTCAAAGTGGCCCGCCCTCACTTCGCTTCGGGACAGCTTAGTTCCACTGCCTACCAATAGATGGTGCTGGGAGTCGATTGAAACCCGCTAGTATTTGGACTTTTCGGTTTTTATTTAAGGTTTATTGATGTCTATAGAGATTTTTTTTTACTAAAAAATACAGCCTTTTTATGTGATATACAGCTACCTACCCATAGACACCTGCAACACCAGTAGAGTTACAAGTGCGCTCGAACCTTAATTTTGGCTTATTAGTTTTTTTTTGGCTCATTATTGTCAACATTTAAAAGTTACTCTTTTTAAGTGGAACGGGTGACTTGCATATTCAGGAAGTCCCCGGATGTGCCACCCCTGCCTGCTGCCGGAAGGGGAGGGGCACCTCCCATCTTCCGGAATTGGGAGGAAAATTTGATTCCTTACTGACTGTCCCCGCCATTATCATACTTTATGGTCTTCCCGACTATTCCGACTCCTCGGTTGTGGAATGACTCGAGTGACTATGTTGAGTCGAGTGACCAAAATAATAGTAAATCTATGTGAATGCGCAAATATGTAGTATCTAATTTCGGGCAAAGCGACGCAGCCGTTGAGTTGGCGTTTATGATTGTTGTGTCTGGACCCTGTGGTTGATAGTATTATTGTTTTGTCTTGATGGCTTATGGTTTGTCTTTCCATATCAAAATTCAAGGACGTGACACTAGAGCCAATGGAGAACGTTGTAATTTGTGATTGTGAGATAGCTACGCTTGTTCATGAATGCGCCGGCGCAACCGCAGCGAAAAGTGAAATTATAAAATCAGTTTAATACCTATATTTATTTGTTTAGTTTAGTATGTAATGTGGTACCTACTTAATTTTTTTTTAAATATTACATTTGTACAATATTTCATACAGTTACAGATGCAGTCAACAGAGGTGTTGCAATTAATATACTTAAATACATTAGATATACTACTTACGCCCAGAATACTGAACTAACACAAAAATTCATTACCTACACGATGGTTTGTCCAGTAATGAAGGCTCCATTATAAAAAAGCGCAATTTTGACATAATTCCAGAATTTTAAATTGCCATTGAAATTGGATGGAAAATGAAATGTTATTTTAAAGACATAATGCACACAAAAAAGTGATATTAAAGAACATAAAAACTGTATGGCCAAACATTATCTTTAGAAGGAACAAAGACCTCTTTCAGTAGGTCTCCATCCGTGTACAAGGATTAAGAAGCTCAGGCAACAATCGCTGTAATTTAGTAACAGGATTGAGAATTCTCGGCTTAGGTTCAGGCAAAAAGGGACGATAAGCTAATGGCCTTACAATTAAGGACTTAAATATAGATAAATTACTAAACAAGATAGAAATGGCTTTAGTCTCACAAGTTACCCTCAGTCCCATGCCCTTTTAACTGGGACAGTAATTCTCATAGCAATTTTGGTAAATAACGACAGAAACGTCAGCCGTTTATGTAAACCATTGTTGAAACACAGGGTTTCCCAACATTTTAAGATAAGCTGGGGCCGTAGAACGGCAATAAAATGACTTCAGGAAAAATAAGAAAAATATATTTTTGAGAGGGTAGAGGTAAGATCTTCCGCCGAACCGGGTGGTATTGGCACAAAATAATTACACACAGAAAGTAGGCTGCCCACTTAGAGCTAAAAACGTGTCATGTACTCACGCATGAGCACTAACGGGGAAATACGCCTTTTCGACCACATTAATCCTAGTCTATGACATAAGATTGTCAAACTGTCGAGGTCTATGGTAGAGGCCGCTCGCTTAATTATGTACTCATGCCGGGCAACAACCCTAGCATAATATGTCAACGAACTCTTCTAAATTCAAAATCAGGCTGAGACTACCTTCTGTGTGTAATTATTTGTGGTATTGGCATGGGGATCATGATGCGCGCTGTCCTATCTTAGTTTGTTGTCTTTATTCCAAGTAGACATGCAAACTTTGCTTTCGCGATGTAGAAGCGTATGAGAATCGGAATCTTGTATGAAAAGTCAAATTAGCACCATGCTGTTGGTTGGATGGTACTGTACGCAAACTTCTTTCTTCCGGTGATGGTAGCTGTCGCCACAATATTGTATAAAAAACACTGATTGTCCTCCTCCTATACAGACGCATGCGACAGGCCACACAAGGTCGAAGACCACTCCAAATATTCATAAGTGGTCTGTGTGGACCTAATTTGAATAAAGATTTTTTCTATTTCTATTTCAAAATGCACCGTGTCTGGAGGCTCCCTATCCAGGAGTATAAGTACCACGCTATGAGAAGGCGCAAGAAGCAGCCCGGGCAAAGGGTCATAGCCGTACGCCCGAAATGCGAGGAAACTCGGACCGGCACTGATTGGGTTACAATTAAGAAGTTTTCGACCTGACCACTTTTTGCTTGTTCATGTGCTAATTTCACAAACATAAATCAATGCTCCAAATTCCCAATGCCTATACAAATGTGTACACTTATACATAAGTAATTGACATCAAGGAGCTTACCGTCTTACCGCTAAATTACGCGCGCCCCGTACTACGTGGCTTCACGCGAATTTGTGACATACAACACGCGCCATACAGCGGATAAATACCGGCATGACGCCTACTTAATCCCGCTAATGTTATTGGGCTATTAATTAGTGTTGTTCAACTATCGATACTTTCACTATCGATTGTTAACCTCGAAAATTTGGGATATCGGTAGTACTATCGATAGAATTGCAAATTTCAATAGTATCGATACTATTGATAACAACAATTGCACAATACTATTTATATACGCCAATACTATCGATACTCTCGATAGTTTCGGGCGTTGAACTATCGGTACTATAGATAGTATTAAGATTTTCTAACAACATCCAAAGCTATCGGAACATAGCCGACTATCGATA
>JABMDO010000924.1:0-21068 GCA_014851415.1 Cnaphalocrocis medinalis | reverse complement strand
ATCAGAGCTCATTTTCACGTCTTGGTCACTCTTTACACAGAAAATTACTCTATCACGCAAAGTGTAAAAACAACAGTAGTAGGTACGTTACGTACAGACCGAATAATAACGGTGAAGTATTATGCGTATTTAGAAATGATCTTACCACAGTTAAGAATTTGAGCAAAACAGACACTTGAATTTCGTCGTTTAAAAATCTTACTAAATAACGGGGAATTCCCTCAAAACAATGTTGTCATTGTGTTAGAAATTTGAGTCTTAAGGCTTTGGAATAAAGTGCATTCAACTAAATCGAATAATTTGACAGTTTTGAAAACATTTTTTCTAGGTTGGTAAGACGCAAAATATTCTTGTCCATAGACAAAATAACGTTTCGTTTCATGGAATTCAACCTAAAGTAAAATTACAGTGTTTTTCAAACACTGTACTTTTGTAATACAGTATACAGTAAACGCAGTAAAAATACAGTAAATCTACTGTAATTACAGTGCATCTGGCAACATGGCATAAGATCGACGTGTTTTCTGTCTACAGAGCTATATTGACTGTATCGATTAATCGAATAAATGACCAGTCTTAATTTTTGTATTTTTCCGATTCGTTTCCCGGGCCAATATGAGCAAAATAAAAAAAAATGGTAGTTTTTTTTGCATTATAACGGACAAACGAGCAGACGGCTCATGAGATGGTAAGAGCTCACCGCCGCCATTGGACATCTGCAACACCAGAGGCATCACAAATGCGTTGCCGGCTTCTTAAAGAAGGTTTCTTTTATAAAATAAAGTAGGTACTACTTTATTATTATGCAATGCAAAAACCTAGATACCAATTGGGGTAAACGAGTTCTGGAGTGGAGACCGCGTCTTGGTAAACGTAGTGTAGGACGGCCTCAGGCCAGATGAAGTGAGGATATGCGCAAGAGGGCTGGCTGGAGCTGGATGCGAGTAGCCGAAGATCGATCAAAGTGGCGACCCTTTGTCCAGCAGTGGGCTGCAACAGGTTGATGATGATGATGATGAATGCAAAAATCTAAAGCCTTTATCCTACCTCACCTATTTTCATTGAAAGTTGCAAATTAAGGCAAAATAAATTGCAAAACGCGTAAGAATCGGCGCCCACGCCGGCCACGCGTGCGCCCACGCAGTGCGTTGTTTACGCGCGCGACGTGACCCATTGCGCCCAATGGGCGGCCCATTCTGGGGTGGCCTTGGAGGTTTTCAATTTCTTCGTCCTTTTTGGTCGATTGCTCTAAGCTAGCTAATCTCTTTGGCAAACATTTCGGCATGGTACAGTCAGCTTCATAAAGATCGTAGTGTCGAGTGTGGTCAAATTGATATAAAGGACACAAGTTCATTATTATGTTGATTGTCATATCATCTTATTGTTTTAACCGTAATGAGTGGTCAATATTAACTTAACTACACAATTCCTATATTATGTTATGTGTTATGATCCCCAAATACATCTTCGTTATAAATATTCAACGGTATCTAAGGGTTCACAGTCACCAAAAATATGTTGGTGTCTAAGAAAAGTATACTCTAATTTGAAGTATTACGTATTTAGTTGAATAATAATGTGTTACTTAGGTCGTTCTTCTTTGAGTATTCAAAGTTTTCAATGTTATTTTTGACAGACTTGACGTTCAAGTTCTAAGACACTTCGATATACGAAAATTAGGATGTGCTATTTCGTCACAATATCCTACGAATGTAGGTTTAGATGGATATGACATAAATTACGTGCATATCATAGGAAACTGGAATTTTGTAAAAGCTCTTAATTCATACTGTAGTTAAAAAATGTGTGTCCAAAGAAATGAAGGTGATCCTCGGAATTTCATATTACATTTTGGGAACGAAAAAATCTGCTTAAACCCACAACCTTTGGTAAAGCGCACCACTGCTCTTCCAACTGAGCTATCCAATATCCTCCTAACCGATATCACAAAATAGAAAGAGATTATTTATTGTGTGCCGATATATTTTTTTCTCATTTATTTGGGTTAATAAGTCTACAACATCACAATGTAATTATTATGTTAATGCATATTACAAAAAATACTTCAAATAAACTAATAACTGAGTGCCAAGCGAGGCGATTATGGGCAAAACCCTCCAAATGATGGAAAAACTAGACCACTGCCCCCAGTTCCCGGTAGTCCCGCTATTTTCTAATTGTAGTGGTGGCTATGCGCCATGGAAACGGCAGGATTGGGGGTGCAAGAATCTCCGGAGAAGATCGGCAACCACCAAAACCAACTACCCTGGCTATCAAAGTGGCGAGCATTTGGTGAGGCCTATGTCCAGCATCTGGACTGCAAAGTGAAAACAGCTAATGATGAATTTTAGAAAAGTTATGTCACAATAAGTTAATCTATTACATAATAAATCTATAGAGAGGTCATTCCTGTACTTGAAAATATATTTGCAACATAACTATCAGCGGTGATTAGTGACCGATACTTGATGCTAGAAATGCAATCAGTATTTTTTTTTATGTGAAGGTAGCATGCAAGCAGGGCAGGATCACCTGATGGTAAGCAATTGCCGCCGCCCATGGACACTTGCAACACCATTGGAGCTACAAGTGCGCTGCCAACCTTTATCCCCTTACCCCCCGAGTGGGCCTCCGGTACCCTCACTCACTCGGCGAAATACAGCACAAGGGCTGCTTCCCGCCGGTTATCTGTGAGGCATTTTTTGCCAGTTTTTGGCAATTTTTGTCTATCTGCCGCTAGAACCCCCCCACCTTCCTCCCCATCCTTCCACTATGTCCCAAGTCAGAAAAATTCCTGGATTGCCCTTATCAATTTTTGAGGCCTGGATCCGCCCCCTGTTTTAATCCCCATACTTATCATTTTACGGCTTTTGAAAAAAACCCTAGGTTTTCCCATCTTGGCTTTTTTACACGCTTTATAGGATTTCTCCCTTCACAGAACAAACCACGGGGAACGCCATATTGTTAGCAAGCACACTTCGATTTTTATACTATGTAAATCTTAGCAGCAATCTTCCAAAGCAGCTCCATAATATAAATTATGTTGTGAAACATAGCATGCTCCTTCGATACTCCTTCTTAATTTTATTATTTTAAGAAGAGTAAGACTCAGACAGACATGATAGGAGCTCCACTGCTACGACGTATACGTACTCTACTATTTTTTTAAAGTTTTTAGCATATTTCTGCACCCAAACCAGTATTGGAATGGAATAGACTTCCATTGGCGGCATTTTAACTATTGGTGTTAAAACTTTAAGACAGCGCTTCACCCATCAGTAATTTTACTGTAGAATCATGACCCATTTTCCTTCGTAAACTTCAATTTTAATCTCACTGGTAACAAGAGAGCAACTGAATAGCAAGACGGGCATAAAGTCCGCATACGAAGGCATCGGTAAGATAATTTATAAATTATCTTACCGAAGGTATCACCTTAAATATGGGAAGATCGCTGTCCTTATGAGATAACAAAAAAGCGAAATGTTTGAGTGATGTCCTGAACACCCAGCGCCATCTATTGGTTTAATTTGTATCTAATATTTTCATACGTTACAGTCTGGGAAATTAATTAAAATTTATTTCTATCGTTGTTTTAATTATTGTAAAATAAATCAAGGCAAGTTAAGTATTGAAGAGATCTTTTGTTTGTTTTTGTTCTTGGCTTGTTTAATTTTACTGATAGTGCTCATAATTTTCAAAACATTTTTCTATAGTTAACTAAATACCTAATAAAACTTAAAAAAAGATAAAAAAAATACATTTTAATAAATTAAATACCCATAGAACATAAAAAAGGAAAAACGTTTTTCTAGGATTCGAACCGGGAACTTCAGACTTTTTGGACCGAAGCGTACACCACTCGGCTGTCCGGTTACTTTTGGAATGGTCGAAATTAATAATTATAACAAATATTGTTAGCTTCATAGAAACATTATTTAGAAATTATTTAGTAATTATATAAAAAATACGCATTTTCTGATTTTTCCCTCCATATACACCCAATTACCTATCTGTATGCCAAATTTCAACTTTCTAGGTCATCTGGAACTAGGAAATAATTTTCGTCTATCTATAGTTGATAAAAATGACGATTTTTGGACAATAATATCTCAATAACTATTAAAGGTATGGTCATGAAATTTGGATCGTGTAATTATCTTGCACATCTCATTCCACATGCCAAATTTCACACGTGTGAGTGTAATAGTTTTCGAGTTATGAGAGGGTCAAAAGTCGCTCTAAATGGGTAATACCCTTGTTCGCTTAGTCGCCAATTTCGTCTTTTTTTTCCTTGGCTGGACACGCTCCCGCGTGTCTAGATTTATTAGTTACACGCAACAGAGAAATGGTACATATATAGAATAATAGAGTTAATACAAAGGTGCCGTTATAGTAGGCGCTAAATCCAAATACCGCCGCCTTGTGGTACCCCAGATTTTACGTACCTACTCAAAATCTAGAAATACCTACATGAAAAATACAAATGTTCAAGTACATCAAATGCGGAGTCAGTGCATTTATTGTGTATTTGACACGAAGTAAAGAAATCAGCGGTGGTCACTACAGAACATTTTTATTACAAATTTAATATTTCGTCATGATATGCTATATTTAGCCTTATTCCCTAGCAGTAATGACTACAGCACGGAGTGTGGTGATTATATGCTCTTTAAAATATAACAGGATAAAGAAAAGACACAAAGTGTCATTATTTAAATCTGAATATTATTTTTAAAAGTGTGTGGCCAGGATGTAGGCATTAACAGTAATTGGAAACTAAGGAGTTTCATCAAAAAAACGAAGATATTTATGAATACTCTGTCCCCTTAGATACCAAAGAGCAGTAACGAAGCGAAGATGTTATAGAAGATTGTATTCGTTTATATGTAAATGGAGACTTATGATACGACGACATTTATGACTTTTTTGGTTGTGAACAAAATATAGGTGACTTTCAATGATAACACATTTTTGCACCTTTGTTCTTAATATGTTTTTGACTACCTTCACACCTTATATCTTTATGAAGCTGACTGTACCTACGGCTCGGCCGGAGTGATACGACGGTCTCACAGAAGACCGGCGTAAAACCCCTCATATTGCAGTGCCTTAACAGGGTCTATAGTGATTGCTTTATTATACATCTATTTGTACATCTCTGTTTGAACACTATAGAAGCAATATAGAATTGAGTATTGAAGGCATAAAGTCCTTGAGTGGAGACCGTGACTCGGCAAACGTAGTGTTGGACGCCCTGCTACAAGATGGGATGACGACATTCGAAGGCTGGCTGGAGTGAGCTGGATGAGAGTGGCCGAAAATCGGGAGCGGTGGCGTGCATTAGGGGAGACCTATGTTCAGCAGTGGACAAGCGGGTTGCTCATGATGATTAAAGGCAGCGCCTGCGCTGTATTTCATCGAGTGATTGAGGATACCAGAGGCCCAATTTAAGGGTTAAAGGTTGGCAGAAACTTGTGACTCTACTAGTGTTCAGCGGCAATCGCTTACCATAAGATGATCCGTCTGCTCGTCTGCCACCTAAGTAGCATATAAAAAAACTCCCTCTTAAACCAACCAAGGAACCCTAGGAAGACGATGATAACGTTCTTTTTGAGTCGATCGCTGTAATCTCTTTGACAAACTTCGGCATGAATGGGCCCGCTCGACCGGAGTGGCTTTTGTGGTTTTTATACTATACCCAAAGCTGGAATCCCAAAAAATATACTACAATGTTGCTACTGCAAATAAAATGATCGTACCATAGCATACCTTTTTTCTAAAAACACTCGCTGATGTAATTTATTTATTGGTAATTGTGATTCTATAATTTAAAAAAATAATTTCATTAACTTTTTTTCATTTAAATACAAGACACTTCAATAAAAACTTAACCATCCGTAATTTTAGTTTTCAAAGATGGTAAATTGCGATTGTAACACTTCAGGTGTTAATAACATTTGGTATCTACCCACAACATTTTAACAATGTATGGAAACTTGACTTTTTAGTCTGCTTAATAAAAAAAATAATGCCAAAAAGGTTGGCGAAACCTGAAAACGTCACTTGAAAATTACATAATTAAGTGACATTAACAGTTTTGACAGTGACGTATCTGTCGTAGATTTTTTGGTCTTAAATTCCAGTTTAGAGTATTAGAGGTGACAACACCTCTAGTATAAGAACCACTAAGTTACCGAATTTTATTTTTGCAAACGTGCAAAAAGTATCTTACAGATGGTCTTAAAACCGCTATTTCCGTGTAAATATACTAAGCTTTGGAACGTTTAGCGAATTCTCACGCGGCGACCCCGTTTTATCGGTCAATCTAACAAGTTGCCTACTTGTCTTGTTTGTTTTCGGTTTTCGTGTTAAACAGAGGATTAAATAAAGTTTGAAAACCCGCATAAGTAGGTGTGGTATGCGACCAGCTTCTGAGTGACTTCATTTGTGAAATATCTGTGATATCTGTGTTTACACTTTGATTCATGTGAAAAAGACACATTGTTTTTTCCTTACCTCATGTTTGTCATAATCTCAGCGTGCAGTAGTTAATCATAATCATAATCATTTATTTATTTGCACAAAACATGGTATACAAGTTGGCGCAGAAGCAGCAGAAGGCAAAATCAAAAGACACCTCCCTCATCCTGGGGGGAGGAAGAGTTAAAGAAGAAAAGAGGTGGCATCAACCGACCGCTACGCCAATTGTGTAAGGGGTGGCTGCTCTTTACACCTTTAGGGTGTCGCAATCAACTTAAAAGCGTACTCCTTCTTAAAAGGCCGGCAACGCATCAGCGACCTCTCTGATCTCGCAGATGTTCATGGGCAGCGGTGATTACTTACCAGCAGGCGACCCGCTTGCTCGTTTGCCGCCTCTAGTAGAAAAAAAAACTTTTCCTAAGGGGGGGTTCTTAGAAAACTGCGCTGTTCTTCGCCGAGTACTTTAGGATATTGGAACCAAACCAACCGTGACAAAAGGGGATTAAAAGAAGGGTAGCACCCTTATGCCAATAGTGCTTTTGGTGTCCTTGGCCGGCGGCAATCGCTTACCATCAGGTGATCCGTCTGCTCATCGACCACCAATCACATAAACAAAGCGAGGAAATTTGCTACCTATATTTTTATAAAACTTTACCTACTAAAACAGGCGTGACCATTAAATACCATCAAACGTGGCTCGGCTGTTAACGCACGTTCTCAGAACCTGCGCCTCCAACTTGCATATTACGCGGAAACCGTAGATTTCCATAATACATGCGACGATCAGCTGTTTTGGTCCCGTTGTTGAGAAGCCAACAGGAACACTAAACTTTTTTTTATGTTACTAATATTTATGACCACAATCTGATTGATTGAGATGGATGGATTGTGTGAAGAATGACATGACTGAAAACGGGGTGGATAACACGATGACGAATGGAAGAAGAAAACATACTGCGCCGACCCCAGATAATCTGGGAACAGGGCAGCTCCCTGCCCTAGGATGCCCTATTAGGATGATGCTCTTGACCACAATCTCACCTGATACAAAGCGACGATTAAACCTAGGATCACTGTCTATTCCCTCACCCTCATATTTAAA
The DNA here is from genome assembly GCA_014851415.1 of Cnaphalocrocis medinalis. Lineage (NCBI taxonomy): Eukaryota > Metazoa > Arthropoda > Insecta > Lepidoptera > Crambidae > Cnaphalocrocis > Cnaphalocrocis medinalis. Next base: position 13,483 of record JABMDO010000924.1, on the reverse strand, counting down.
TGCGACACCAGTGTGACACGACCGTGGAAGGATCAAGCGCAGGATGAACAGTTTAACGTGCTTTCCGAGGCACCGCCATCTTTTATACTTCTGGCTGACAACGCTGAGAACCAGTATGGCAGTGCCAACGGATGTGATGTTGTGTCGACGCTGAGAACCAGTATGGCAGTGCCAACGGATGTGATGTTGTGTCGACGCTGAGAACCAGTATGGCAGTTGCCAACGGATGTGATGTGTGTCGACGCTGAGAACCAGAATGGCAGTGCCAACGGATGTGATGTTGTGTCGACGCTGAGAACCAGAATGGCAGTGCCAACGGATGTGATGTTGTGTCGACGCTGAGAACCAGAATGGCAGTGCCAACGGATGTGATGTTGTGTCGACGCTGAGAACCAGAATGGCAGTGCCAACGGATGTGATGTTGTGTCGACGCTGAGAACCAGTATGGCAGTGCCAACGGATGTGATGTTGTGTCGACGCTGAGAACCAGAATGGCAGTGCCAACGGATGTGATGTTGTGTCGACGCTGAGAACCAGAATGGCAGTGCCAACGGATGTGATGTTGTGTCGACGCTGAGAACCAGTATGGCAGTGCCAACGGATGTGATGTTGTGTCGACGCTGAGAACCAGAATGGCAGTGCCAACGGATGTGATGTTGTGTCGACGCTGAGGAACCAGAATGGCAGTGCCAACGGATGTGATGTTGTGTCGACGCTGAGAACCAGTATGGCAGTGCCAACGGATGTGATGTTGTGTCGACGCTGAGAACCAGAATGGCAGTGCCAACGGATGTGATGTTGTGTCGACGCTGAGAACCAGAATGGCAGTGCCAACGGATGTGATGTTGTGCCGTCGCGTCCGTTGTAACTGCAACACGTTGCACACAACGGGCTTCTCCTCCTGCTTATCATCAGGCTGAGGTGAGCCAATTTACTGAGCCACAAACAACAAAAAAGAAATCTCTTAACAGAAAAACTCAGGTACAAATTTCGTGATCATGATCGAACCCGGCATTAATCAGCTGATCGTTTGTATGGGAAGTTGAGGTTTTATTTGCGATTAGACCCTATGTTTCTTGGCGAAAAATGTTTGTTATCATCAGTATAATGCCCTCAAGAAGTAAGACGGTTAAAAAGCATGATGAAGTACATTCACATGCGCCGGCGCCGCTAAACTTGCAGATTTCGTGGAACCCGCGTGTTAGCATAATAGATGCGCCGGCGCTGATTTGGTCCCGTTGTTGGACATTCTGTCACATCGTCACGGTTTGACCTTACTAATGAATGTGTTTAGTAAATAAGGGGTAAGTAGTACACTTGGGGGAATAAACGGGTCTTTGGTGAGCTCGCATAAATACTGCTGCTGCCAAACAATTCCGCAAAACTGAGCAAAAATAGTAAAGTATCAGCCTATATACCGACTGTCCCAGTGCAAGACAAAGGCCTCCATCATAGAAATCAAGTCTTCGCTACTATGATGGGATTAGGCTTAATCACCACGCTTGCCTCACAAACCCAAGCTACTTATGTTCGAAAATTTCGAACCATACTTTTGCTCAACCCTGGAAACGAATCCCGCGGACCCCGAAACGACGGCCCAGTACTTAAAAACACACCAAACACATACAAAACTGAGTAAAAAGTGCTTGCAAATTTTGACACAAGAATTGATATCGAGAATCGATAAAGATAATCGATAAAACGTTTACAGCAACCACAGCAAAAAGTGTCCAACATACCTAATAACTCCATGATTCATACAATGAAATAGATACATTGTGCGTAGGAGTGCATAACGCGATGTCCCGCTAGATGCCTCTGTTTGTCCCCGCTAATGCCAATTAGCGTCTCCTTGCTATGAAATGAAATGGCTTGATCTAACTAAAGCTTTCGTAGTACGAAGGTTGCGTTATGTATGGCAGCGGGTGCATGAGCGGAGCGGGTAAAGTAAATATGTTGTGACAGTAAATTTATAAAAAAAATGTTAAGTATCAGCATGTACAGGGTGTATCTGTGAACATACAAATACCTTTTGAACTACGTTTTCTACTGACTGTTAAATTCTCCTTGTTCTTTAACTTCTGGAAATTTGCATAAAAAAATCAGTCATTCACGATTCATGTGACTGATTTGTTCAATTTGTATCTAAAGTCGAAAAAAAAATTACGGGATATTAAAACAAATGTATACTTAAGATGTATTGTTGAGCAATAAAGGTGTTTTTATTGTATTCATTAATTAAAAAAAAAACAATATGAGAAGATAACACTGTGTACACAACTTTGTCCAGCCGACTGTACCTTTAATACTTAAATAGGTACTTTAGATACTTCGAAATAAAGCCGCAATCTCTGACACCAAAATTTCTCTAAAATATTGAGTGCAAATACTCGCTGTCACAGAGACCGCGGCCTTACTGCGAGGGCAGATAATAAAGTTGACAAAGTATCACAAATTGCTTTATCTTAAGAGCGTTCTCGGCTAGTGCGGAATGTCATGTTTCGGTTTTGATTTGCAAAATTTCACTCACACATAAGCATGTGTTACTGTTTGCATAGAGTTGCCGCGTACGTTTTCTTTATAGTTAGACTGACAAATTTTGATCCTTTCGCTTTATAGCAAAGTAAATTACTGTATTGTTGTAAAATTAAATTGCAAGTTAAATAAAATAAAATAAATCCAACGTTGATTTATTGTTATTCTTTTGATTTTTTGATTTAAGAAAAATAAAAAAATAGGTATATCATTTAGATACCTACCTACCTTTTTTACTCAGGACAGGTAGGCAATTAAATACTTAAAGATATCATGTTTTGTTTAATAAATCATTTAATATAAAAGAACATTATACATTATAAACAGTTGTATTTATACATTATAAAACAGTTGCAAACCCTCAATTTGATCCCTTTCTGGGATCAATTCTTTAAGAAACAGCCCCAGAGGAAATGGACGTGGCAGAGCCCAGATACTATGACTAAAAATGAGATCGACTTCATAATATATATCGGACATTAAGCGAATATTCAGAGATGTCTCAGTGATCAATAGGTTTAAAACCGGAAGTGATCACCGACTTCTCAGAGGCACTTTGAATATCAATTTTAAGCTTGAACGTTCTCGGTTGATGAAGTCCACGCTCCGGCCAAATCTGGTCCAATCACTCGCTGGTTCCGATGCCTTCCAACTGAAATTGGAAAATCGATTCACTGCCTTGGAAACCACAATTGACGTATATATCGACGAAGAATTCGACCAAGTGGTGGAAATCCTTCGGGACGAGGGCACAAAGTTCTGTGAGTAGCAAGCGGTCTATACTCTGGATTTAATGGACAAGAGGCGGAAAGATCCATCAGTCACTTCGGCAGAACAACGGGCTCTAAATAAGTCCATCTCCAAGCTGTTAAGACGTGACCTCCGAAGCTCCAATTCACTCTCAATACAGAGAGCAATTGAGCAGAACCAGGGGGGTCCAAAGTCTTCGTACAACAGCTTGACAGGAGCCACCTGTCGAAGTTGACCAAAACAAATCGAGGAGTCGTCACATCAAAGCCAGAAATTCTTTCAGAAGTTTACACCTTCTATAGCCAGTTATACGCGTCGCACTCACCCCACCCTACGCCGGATGAGAAGGATTCAAGAGCCACATTAACCCGCCATGCGACGGAGGACCTACCCGACATCAGCTTGGAGGAGATCGAGGCAGCTCTTGGACAACTTAAAAATGGAAAAGCCCCGGGAAAAGACGGAGTCACACCGAGCTTCTGAAAGTTGCCGGCAAGCCGGTGTTGAAGGAACTTTGACGTATATTTAACTCGGTTATTTTCTTCGGGAGAACTCCTAGGGCGTGGCCGCGGAGCTTGTTCGTATTGTTCTTCAAGAAAGGCGACAAAACCTTACTGAAGAACTATCGACCAAAGTCACGTCTATAAGTTGTTCTCAAGAGTCATTTCGAATCGCCTTACACGAAGACTTGACGAAGCTCAACCTGCAGAGCAAGCCGGGTTCCGACGGTTTTAGCACCATAGACCATATTCACACAGTGAGACAGGTTATACAGAAGACCAAAGAATATAACCAGCCCCTGTGCATGGCATTTGTGGACTATGAAAAAGCTTTTAACTCCGTCGAGACCTGGTCTGTTCTCGAGGCCTTGCAGAGGTGCCAAGTCGATTGGCGATATCGACTTGGCACGAGGTGTTGAGGTGTCTGTATAACGTCGCTAATATGTCCGTAGTAATCCAAAATGGCCAAACCGAGCCTGTCCTGCTACGACGTGGTGTGAGACAAAGAGATGTTATATCTTCGAAACTCGTCTCCGCTGCGCTGCAGGACTTGTTCAAAACGCTAAACTGGAAAGAGCGCGGAATCAATATTAATGGCGGGTACATGTCACACCTACGATTCGCAGACGACATCGTCATCTTGACGGAAACCTTACATGGCCTACAGGCGAGCAGCCTGGCTGAATCTTCCAATCACTTCGATCTTCGGATGAACTTGGATAAAACCAAGGTCATTTTCAACGAGCTCGTTGATCCGGGACCGGTCGCTGTTAATGGAGTACCTCTCGAAATTGTCCAGGAATATGTCTATCTAAGATAAACGCTCCAATTAGGCAGAAACAACTTCGAGAGAGAAGCCAATAGAAGATTTCAGCTAGGCTGGGCAGCATTTGGTAGGCTTCGTCAAGTCTTCTCGTCACCCATCCCTCAAAGTCTTAAGTCGAAAGTCTTCGACCAGTGCGTCCTCGCGGTCATGACTTACGGTGCCGAGACGTGGACGTGGCTGGACTAATCCACCCGGTTCAAAGTCGCTCAAAAAGCTATGGAAAGGGCTATGCTCGGAGTATCTCTGAAGAACCGCATCAGAAATGATGTAATCCGACAGAGAACCTGAGTCACCGACATAGCCCACCGAATTAGCAAACTGAAGCGGCAGTGGGTTGGTCACATTAGCCGCAGAACTGACAACCGTTGGAGCCGTAAAGTCCTTGAGTGGAGACCGCGACTCGGTTAAGTGTTGGACGCCCTGCGACAAGATGGGATGATGACATTCGAAGGCTGGCTGGTGTGGGCTGGATGAGAGTGGCTGAAAATCGGGAGCAGTGGCGTGCATTAGAGGAGACCTATGTCCAGCATGTTGGAATACATCAAAAATAACTCAAACTCGTCCCATGCTAATCTGCACTTAATTGCATAGTAATAGAGTTCCTCTTGTTGCACTTGTTAATAAGGTTCATTTTACGAATACATATTTCGACCTTGAATCCTGAGGGATCACTCTGTTAGTAAGTCTTGAGATGTTAGTAAGTCTTGAGATGCCAGCGAGTCTTGTCGACTCGGCCGGTTCGTCTTGTGGAGTCTGTTGACTCAGATAGTTAGTCTTGCTCTGTCTGTGAGTCTTGTTACTCTGCTAACTGTACATTTGTAAACATGCGTACTCTCCTATAAAACGATTTAATAAAGATATCGTTTAGTACCAACAAATAAGTTTGTCATTGACTCCCAAAACCCAATACAGCAGTGGACGAGTGTGGGTTGCTGATGATGATGATGATGAAATTCTACTTTAAAATCATAGTCATGTTTCTGTAGTTTGCGATTCAACTATTTTCAATTCTTCGGTGGTATTCTCATGAATTTGACCTTCTCTTTTCTGCCTTTAGCAATAAACGTAATGAAATCATCGTAAAAGAAAAATGTGAATAGATTATGACCAGCTATGTCATTAAAAGTGGATTCGCGGTAACTTACGTTTTAGCTTCATTAGCTTTGGCCAAATTAAGTACCATAACTTTTCCTTTTCTTCCCCGAATAGCGCCTTTTATATCACATTTTATATTATTATGTAAAATGTAAAGAATATAATATATTAATCTATGGAAGTTACTAGAATTGCATTTCTTTACCTTCGTACTCACCAAAATTTTGTTTGGTTAAAACAAATTAATATTTTTAAAACAAAAAGTATCAATCCATCTCAGTCGCGTCAAAAAATCTCCAATTTCAAATAAAATTTTACGTAGCACGCGGTGACCGGGAGCGACATAGGTCCTACCTCGGAAAGGCCTCGGCCGGCACTGAGCGCTGGTGCGATTCTGCGCCGATTATATAGTAGTACTAAATGATTCATAATAAAATAAAAAAACAAGTTATTAAAGTTAAAAAAATACCACGTTTTAAAGCGTAAATTTCTTCATTTATTAGGTTTAAAAAAAATCAAGAATACCTTTTATTTCATCCTAAACTAATACGTGTAATAACTCGAAAAATTACTAACAATGATACTTTTGAGTACACTTTTCTTGTATGAAAACTTACAGTAATCACTATAGTTTTGTAGCCATGCCCTAATATATGTTATTGTTCTTTTAATAGAAATATTGTCATAAGTTTGTCGTTTATAGTTTTACTATTATCGAGCATTTGCGTAGACCTTCGACCACAAGTTTCAAAAAGGGATTGTATTAAAACTGTTCTAACGAGAAAACTAAATGATCATTTGAAAATATTTTGTAATTATGCATTAGATTATGAAATCTGCAATAATTTGACATCAATATCTTATTTACAAACTGTAAAGATTATCATTTTATTCTCCATCGGAAATCAATGATTTTGACTTAAGTGTGACTCTTACGGATAAACGCTCTTAATGAACTCGCCGTCGCTTTTAGCGGGCAGCGAAAATTCACAAAAATTTACGCTAACAACCTTGTCAAACTTCGTTCTAGGTAAAATTATTTTACATTTACAGCGATGACTCTTGCAAGAACTCGTTACTTACAAATTTAATATCATCATGTCCAGTGGACTCCAAAAATATTATGTTACACTTTAGGTCCTTAACACAATAAGTATATGTATAAGAAAGTAGAAGTCGTTCTACTTTCTTATATGTATTGCGATAAGGTCCTAAGGTATACATACACATTTTACAATGTGAATCATCTGCATTTTAACAATACCCGTGGGAGAGCCACGCTTCGGCATGAATGGGAAGGCTCGACTGGAGTGATAGAACCGGCTTCACAGAAGACCGGCGCGAAGCAGAGCCTGTACTGTGATTTATCGGGTGATTGAGGGAAAGGTGGTTAAAGTTTGGCAGCACACTTGTGACTCTGCTGTTGTGGCAGGTGTCTATGGTCGTCGGCAATCGCTTACCATCAGATGTTTGGTGGTTTGTTTGCTCCCTAAATCATAAAAAAAACAGTATAAAGTCGGTCACGTGACTTGGTCGTTTTGTATGGTGATTCGAAACATTTTTCGACCAATTTCGAAAAGTCAGAGAACAAATTAAAATGTTACCTAATAAAACAAAATAAAACACGTAGTTAAAGGGATGTAAACGTTTACAAATAGGTACACCATGTATCACTAACATAATTTACACGTAGTTTGTAGAAGATTAGTATGCTTCTATAGTTAATGCTTTGCAAGTCAATCTCGAGATTTGCATGTGTAATCTTCCATTGGGGATTCTCAAGTTCAAAGTCAAGACTACGAGAGTACTTACCTCATAGGTACATGAGGTCTTGCACAAGAATTATAAAGTTATGCTAAATCTACTTTTAATTTACGCTATACAACTTAAATAAAGCTTTGTTAAGTTGGAGCCGTAAGTCCTTGAGTGGAGACCGCGACTCAGTAAGCGTAGTGTTGGACGCCCTGCGATAAGGGAATGACTGATGACATTCGAAGGCTGGCAGGTGTGGACTGGATGAAAGTGGCCGAAGATCGGAAGCGGTGGCGTGCATTAGGGGAGACCTATGTCCAGCAGTGGACGAGTGTGGATTGCTGATGATGATGACTCCGTACTAAGTAGCTTAAGCATTTGTGTTACAAATATCAAACATCGGAGGAAACACAATTTATTATGATATCTACTTAAATACATACATAAAACACCTGTGAACAAACACAAGTGTTCATCTCACAAATGTTTGTCCAGGGGACCGAACCCACGAACCCTGTTGTTTCATGCATGTATTCTATTTCTGTACAATAAAGAATATTTGTCTATCTACTATGGATTAATTTACTACATTTTATTATAGATTCTTGTCCTTCGATTTCACCCCATAACTAGAGTTTTAAACTACGTCTAACATTTAATTTGCCAACATAATTATCAAAACATCATTTAGTCCTTGCAGATCAAATCAGCCAAGCGGAACACGCGCTTTACATAACAACACTCCAATAAGGCGACCATAAACACCCACTCTCGAAGCGCTGTTTAGGCACTGCGCAGAAAAAACCGGGGCAAAAACTTGTATCAAAGCCCGGAGTAATGGCCCTGTCAAATTAATGTCTTCGACTACATTTTGCTAATTTAGGCAAACCTACGGGTTGAGCTGTAAAAAAATAATTGATTGTTTCTGGTTTGAAGGTAGATATTATGCTCATTCACATATAGATACTACTCGTAATTATAAAAGAATGGTTTCTATAGAAAACTTATAGGCTTATATGCAACCTGAACGAAGTACCGCTTACACCCTGCTCAAGTATCCATACCCAAAGCCTGGAAGAGATCGCTCATAGTGATAAGGTCGCCTTTGTTGTTCATTAGGTACTACTGTAATAACTAGTTTTATGTTTTACACCACTGTTTTGTATGCAATAAAAAGTATATTATTCAATCTATTCATTAGAATAGAAAGCACTTGTGTTTTCGCACACATTTATGAATTAAAATAAACGCATTGTAATAAAAAAATGGGCAATCAAAAAGAGTAACTGGCGTGTTTCTTGCCGGATCTTCTCGTTAAAATCAATTTTCCGATCCATCGCTTACTATGATGGGATTAGGCTTAATCACCACGCTTGCCTAATGCGGATTGGGCAAATAAATTTAAAATGTACTGCGTCGATGGCTTATTATTGAGATTGGCCGTCATAGCCAAAATATTGGTTAGGAAGGACATTATTATTACTAACTTACACGAGTCTTGCCCTAAAGATCAAAAAACCTCACAATCATTAAACCAACCAAATGTAGAGACACTAAATCATCAAGGGTCATTAAAGCCGCAAAGGGCCTTACCCAAAAGAGGCCCTAGCGGCCATGCGGCGGCTATCGCTGCCTTATAGGGACACAGGCCGTTCGACCTTATGGCCGATAGTCTACTGTTTGCACCAAATATCGAAAGGTCATTGCAATATGACGGCACTTATATGGTGTGGGACAAGCATTTGGTTACCTTCCGTTTGTATAAAAATATGTATGAACCTACCTTAATAACAAGGTTGTTATGATCTTCTTAGAATTCAGTTTTATATATCCTTCAATACCAACTGCAAAAACAACCAAAAACTTATACAGTGAAGTAAATTATCAATTATCATTATACAGTGTGTCTCATTCAAATCGGTCAGTAAGTAGAAAGTCTGAAACTATAAGACATACGAAGATCTGTTCTGAGGAACCTTGTCATTGATTTTAATAACAAGAAAAACTGCATTCATACATTTGAAAAAACATCTGTACTCCTGCTCGGGAATCGACCCCGGTTAGTTTTGAAAAAAAAAAACAGCACAATTTCTATTTAGTTATCAATTGTGTAGAGCTTAAGCAGTAAATGTCTGTATTAACATGATGTCTAAAATTAATAAAAAGCATTGTTTCCACATACTTTAATTTATTTTAATAGGTCCACAGGATCGACGACCATGGTCAAGCGTGGTGATTAAGCCTTGATTGCTATGATGGAGGCTTCTGGCCTACAGTGGGACAGTATATAGGCTGATAATTTACTTTACTTTCACTCTTTCTGTAAATAACCGTTTTACAGTGGGAGAGCCACGCTTCGGCATGATTGGGCGAAATAAAGACCGGCGTTAAGCAGTGCCTGCGCTGTGTTTCATCAAGTGAGTGAGGGCAGCGGAGGCTTGTTTGGGGGAATGGGGGTTAAAGGTTTTCAGCGCACTTGTGACACTACTGGTGTTGCAGGTGTCTATTTGCGGCGGCCATTGCTTACCATCAGTACATCTGCCTGCTCGTCTACCATCTATCTATACTATTTATAAAGAGATAACTTCAATAGACAACGGCAAGGCTTGTAGGTAAACCGAAAACACGAAACGCTTGCGCGATGTAATTGGACACAGCGCCATCTATCGGTTCATTTCTGAATTACGTTCCCGAAGCGAAGTGAGGGCGGGCCATCATAATATAAAAAATAAAATTAACCCTAGATTCTTTTGGTTTCCTCGCCTCCTCACTGGGCACCGCCCTTTCATCATAAATTAGGCGACCTCCCGCTTATTATCCAGTGCAAAGCTTCCCTAAAGTTTATAGTTTCCTGTATTTACATAAGCAGATATTTAACGGCGCGCCATATGGCTTTACTTTTGTGTAGGCAAGGCCAGGTTCGTAAAACCACAGTTTGGAGTAAGCCAGGAACATGATACAGTTACCTACGATGGATGATCGCTGCTATGAGGATAATGCTTGAAAACGTTACGCGCTAAAGGGCAGGAAAGGGGGTTAAAATGTTTCATTTTTATGTGATAGGAAGAAGACGAACGTTGTCCGCCATACCACGCCATATAATACGAAACTAGCTCACATCGTTTCGGGACTTAGTTTTGCTATTAGTTTCAATATTTGGTCAATATTCAAATTAAGTTAGGTGCTAACAATAGTCCTTAAGTTGATTGTTACTAATCTTATGGATGTAACTTATTCAAATTAAATAAATTTTGTTTTATTAATATTTTAATGCTCGTATATTGCGCTGGATGTTGACAACGTCGCGCTAGTATTTTGTCTTTTCGGATTGCAAATTTCTTGTTTTCCGAAACTTCCTAAGATACCTACTGATCAACTGGCGATTCAGAATATTTTGCGGTGACACATATAAGCTATGTGCTTGTCTACAGAAGTTATCTCTTTAAAATTTGTACAGATACCTATCACTTAGTAGACATTATCAAGCCACTGGCTACGTCCACACTGTGGCAAAATGTTTGTAGATCGTAACTTTAAATTCTGCAGCAATTTTCTTCCATTTATGGTGTCATCGTCATATTTAAAAATAGTATCTTTATTAACGGAAGTGACGGTGATAGTACGTACGAAATGTCACTTCCGATTTTTAGGGATTGGTGACCTTAGTGGAGTAGTTTAGACATTCTCTTAGTAAGTATTTCTTCCTTTTACTTACTTACTTAATACTTATGCGCCTACCAAACTGTTATTAAACCAATCTTGATAGTTGTAAAACTTGGACACTTACACTCTAGGACAGTGGTTCTAACCTTTAAGTCATGAGGGACCATTTTACCAAAATTCTGTCGCGTCAGGGACCACACACTTCGGACATGCGTCGCGGCGCCGTTTGCGTTGTGTTGACTCGACTCATCACGTCACGTCACTTGTTTATTACGATGTCTTCGCGGACCACTTGGAATGCCTCCAGGGACCACCAGTGGTCCGCGGACCACCGGTTAAGAACCACTGCTCTAGGAGGAGGAGAAACTGTTAGTGTTAGGCAGAAAGGAAGATGTTCCGAAAAATCCTGGGGCCGACCAAACGCCCGCGATGGGACCTTGAATCTAAGAAAGCACGCGGAAATGTAACTTTTTCTACCTTTATCTACCTATATCTTTATACTGTATGACGCGTTTGTAATTGTTTGTAGGTACAATGTAACATGTTACTTATGGTGGGAATAAACTAATTGTTGTTATAATTTTATTATGCACCTTAGCAAATGTATCTATTCAATTAGTTTGTGTTAGCTATGCCCAAGAGGGTAACATGATGTACTGGATTATGTTTTACCACCTGTATTGTAACATTCATGAAAGCAATAAACACTTTTGACTTTGACTTTGAAGTTCTTCTTCCGTTCGTCATCGTATCATCTACTCTGTATCATTAAGAATTGTAGGTATGTCACTGTAAAAGCTCGAGGTTTGTACCATAACTTATAACCCTTACTTTATTAGACAAAACAAGTTGTAACGTTTTATTTTTCAACATTTAGCGTGCTATTAATGTAAATCTTGAGATTTTCAACGAATGGTGGTAAATGTTCGAATCGCAAATCTTTTTGGACATTTGCCACTAAATATTGGTAGATCTTATGTTTTACTGGAATATCTTAGGATTTACTGCAGCTCGAGGCTTTACAGTAACATATACTTATAAGAAGATAATCATGATCGTAGATTGGGGCATCTAAATGAAGTAAGCCGCCATAATCTCCCACATGTACAGGCTGTTACTTTGTGAGCTCTTGAGACAACTCGTCTCATTCACCCAGTTCATTGCGTCCGTTCATTCGTGAGTCAACCTGAGTGTTGCCAGGTAATTGCAATTCATTTATTGTCAATCATATGAGGCAAAAGAGATAATGAGTGACGTGACTGTTGAGGTTTTTATGCGATAGGTAATAGAAGAGCAGGTGGATCACCTAATCATCATCAGCAACCCACGCTCGTCCACTGCTGGACATAGGTCTCCCCCAATGCACGCCACCGCTCCCGATTTTCGGCCACTCTCATCCAGCTCACTCAAGCCAGCCTTCGAATGTCGTCATCCCATCTTGTAGCAGGGCGTCCAACAATACGTTTGCCGAGTCGCGGTCTTCACTCAAGGACTTTATGGCTTTATTTTAAGGTGGATCACCTGATGGTAAGTAATTGCCGCCGCCCATGGAGAACTGCAACACCAGTGGAGTCACAATGCGCTGCCAACCTTTTATCCCCTTCCTCCCCGGGTGGGCCTCCGGTACCCTCACTCACTCGACGAAACAGCACAGGGGCTGCTTCACGCCGGTTATCTGTTAGGCAGTGTTATCACTCCAGTCGAACCGGCCCATTCATGCCGAAGCGTGGCTCTCCCACCACGCCTGTTTTACTAAAGGTTGTATCAGTGAACATTTACATCCCTTTAACTACGCACCCTTGTGACTCTACTGGTGTTGCAGGAGTCTATGGGTGTCGGCAGTCGCTTACCATCAGGTGATCCGTCTGCTTGTCTGACCGTTCTGCTTTTTATTATTTATTAGTTATGGATGACTACTACTAGGTTATTAACGTACTGTTCTAAATTACTTACACAGAATGAAAAGAATACTTTCTTTGTTTGTATTGGTCTGGGTGTTTTCTATGTATTATAAGTATGTATTTACAAAAGAAAAGTATTAACGTATATATTTGTAATTCCCACTGTTGGATCTGATATCCTGTAAAACACAGGTGCTTGAAGCTCACTCAGAGTCAGACCAATGTATGTGATTGTAGTGGAAATATATTTTATTATTTATTTGATTATTTTGATAAATAGATCCATTTAGTACAATTTCCCCAAAATCTAGCAACACCAACCACGCCATTTTTTCGCAAGTCACCACCAAATTATACCTACGCTGAGAAAAACAGGCTAGTCGTAGGCGGGGTGCGAGTGTACGTGCGCTTGGCTTGGCTGACTGTACTTGGTACAGTCATTAGGGACACATTTGGACAGA
>JABMDO010000923.1:0-20199 GCA_014851415.1 Cnaphalocrocis medinalis | reverse complement strand
TAGAATATTTATAAGATTTTATTGATCGTGACAGTGAATGAAAACACCAATTAGTTTCTGTAATAAAATAAAAGATTTATTGTTTTAGTTTTACATAGTCGAATTATTTACCTACATAAGAATTATGTCTTGAGTGACACAACTAACACATAAACAGAACCTTACCTGTAATAAAATAAAAGAAACGACATTTAATGTTTACAATTACACTGTCGCGTCCTTAAAATATGTTATTAAAATAAAATAATTATTTATGTGACTTTCTAGTCCATTTTCTTGAACGTCTTTAAACGTCAAGACGACAGCTTCAATCCGACGGAGCATAGAGAAAAATAACATCGCGCCGACGGAGGTCGTACTTAATCAATTAAAAGAAAATAATAATTTTCTTTACATCTCCCCCCCAAGGAAAAGACAATACAGCACAACTGCATAAATTGTTATTCTGCAGGTGCAGGAGACGAGCAGGCGGATCACCTGATGGTAAGCAATTGCCGCCGCTCATGGACACTTGGCAACACGAGTGGAGTTACAAATGCGCTGTCAACCATCCCCGCTGTTCATCCCCTTCCCCCCGGGTGGGCCTCCGGTACCCTCACTCACTCGGCGAAACACAGCACAGGGGCTGCTTCACGCCGGTTTTCTGTGAGGCAGTGGTATCACTCCGGTCGAGCCGGCCGGAAGCGTGGCTCTCCCACAGTTATTAGCTAATAGCCCATAGCTCTACGTTTAATATTCAGTTGCGTCCGCAGCTGTTCCTCAGGGTTCGGTGTACGCTTAGATCATAATGCACAATTTGGGAAATATTATTGAAGTGACTGCCGGCTGATTTTCAAAGCACGCTGAGATGAGATGCGTCATATCTCCCACTGGCTTCCTCCCACTGTCTTCACTGCCATTAAGTACCTTAGACCTCGCAGACATGTCATCAGACCGCAAATACCACGCTCCAATATGTAAACGCCCTTGTTTCCCTTGTTCGTTAGCGTTTCCGCGAACGGCTAGACGCAGACGCCTAGGCATTCAGTGTTAGCGCTGTTTTTATGCGCGCGCGGCGGCTTTGTGTAACGGCCGCGGTGGCCTTGCGCGGCCGTGACCGAGCGGGGCCAAATCACGCGCAACTATTAGGATGTTTCGAGAGCTTTTTACTGGACCAGTGGTGGAGGCATGACTGTGCAAAGATGGGTTGGGGTCTTTTGTGGGCTCAGTAGTACCTATATTTATTTACCAATCAGGGTTGATTAATCGTTACGAGAATCAACTGGATTCGGATAACGTAGTTATAGGCCCTTTTGATAGATAAAAAAGATGGAAAAGCCACTGGTAGACTGTATGAGTCAAGCAGAAGTTAGAATGAAATGGCAAACGTTGGGGGAGGCTTATGTCCACCTGTGGACTGAGACAGCCTGATGATAATGTTACGAGATAGCTAGAGAGTGTAAAGTAGAGATTAGATACAAATTTCACTAACAGAAGTCATCAACACAAGCTGGCTCATTTGCTAGTGACGCTGCCTCAATCCACGACTGTCGTAGGTTTTAAGCCTAATCTTCACAAATATTCATGTGTTAATCAGTGTCTAGGTGTTAGGTATTGTATGTATAACTATGTAATACTAGCGGCCGCCCGCGACTTGTCCGCGTGGATAGTAACTTTTACCCCCCTTTTAACCCCTTACAACCCCCTTTCGCACTAAAAGTAGCCTATGTTCTTTCCCAGGGTCTAGATCATCTGTATACCAAATTTAATTTAAATCCGTTCAGTAGTTTGGCATGAAAGAGTAACAGACAGACAGAGTTACTTTAGCATTTATAATAGTAGTTAGGATGTACCTAAATGTATTTGAGTTTTGGTGCCTTCATAAAGTCGGATAACAAAGTTGAAGAATAAACATTTATATGGGTGGAACTGTCATCGCAGGCACATCTTCCGAAGTGCCGAGTTCCATTATTAACCAAATATAAAGAGCATTTTAAGATTGCTTAGAAATTTATCTAGAAGCGTTTTGCCTTCCTGAACCCTCAAAAGCAGTTCAAGAGTGATCCATGTGAGTTCTCACCGTCACGGGAGGCGCGTGTCTCGCTACACTTGCCATGGACTCCCGTCAGAAGAGTAACAATGCACAGAATGGAAGGTAGGAACAAAGCTTTGAAATAAGTGCAAGATAAGCGAGGGGCAAACACGCACGTACGAGTGTTCGAGCAAAATGCTTCCTCGTTTCCGGTCCAATACTGACGATAATAATGTGTACAAATCTTGTCAAATTTATCCAACCGTTTCTCACCTTGATGTGAAAAACGCTAAAGTTGTTTTTATTGGCTGCTGCGTAGTCAATTCTGCCAATGTCAAGTTGATAAAGAGACACGTACCTACGGACATGTTAAAATTGACTGTTGATCTTAACTATAGCATCAGATCTCAACGTAATTACAACACCATCGAAAAACATCATACACTTAGTCAAACGAACTGGACTGACCTTTTGTCAGACGCCGATGTAAATACCGCTGTCAATAAATTTTATCATGTGCTAAACAATATAATACGAGAATTTACACCTATGACCACAAATCACTCAAGGCACTACCCTAAATGGTTCAGTCCTGGCCTATGTCATTCTTTACGAGAGAAAAATAAATACCACGCTCGTTACAAAAAATATAAGAATCCACGCGATTACGACACGTTCTCTCTTCTTCGTGCCAGATGCAAGAGACTGATTAACAGCTGCTACTCTGCTTATATCAACTCAACTGAGACAGCATTGGCTCGAGAATCTAAGGCTTTCTGGGCGTTTATCAATGGCAGAAGGCGCAATGAATCAAGCATTCCTGAAAGTATGACGTTTGACGGGGAGAAAGCTACTGGTGCTCAGGAAATCTGTGAGCTGTTTTCAAGGTACTTCGGATCTGTATTCGAGGACCACATACGACAAGTTTCAAATTACGACAGTGGTAGGTCCAACAGAGTCTTCTCGCTCATAGTGCTCACGGAAAGGGAAATTCTTTTAAAACTAACTCGCCATCAACCCCTGCAAGGGTCCCTGGTCCTGACGGGAGTGCCGTCTAGATTCCTGAGAGAATGCGCCAACGAACTGTGTCACCCTCTCAAAATTATTTTCAATAAATCACTTAGTAGTGGCGTATTTCCTACTCTTTGGAAGATAGCTAATGTCGTCCCCATATTTAAGTCTGGCGATCGAGTATGTTGCGAGAACTATAGACCCATAAGTATTTTATCAGCAATACCTAAGTTGTTTGAGTCCCTAATTTTCGATCATCTCTACTTCTACCTTAAGCCGATCATATCGGATAATCAGCACGGTTTTGTCAAAAACAGATCAACTGTCACCAATTTACTCTGTTTCGAGACTTATTTGTGTAGTGTCTTTAATGGCCAAGGTCAAGTTGATGCGGTGTATACCGACTTTAAAAAGGCCTTTGACAAGGTCGACCACGGCATACTATGTAAAAAGTTAGAGGCACACGGAATCCACGGTAGCCTGTTGCGCTGGCTCCAATCGTATCTCGATAATAGAAGTCAGCTGGTGACGGTTAAGGGTTACTCCTCAGAACCTATTCTCATAAAATCTGGCGTTCCGCAGGGTTCTCACCTCGGACCTTTATTGTTTAACATCTTCATCAACGATCTTGTTGAAAAGATTAAGTCACCTTGCTACTGTACGCTGATGACCTTAAAATATTCAATAAAATAGAGACAAATGAGGATGTGCACCTTATTCAGAATGACCTGATTACTTTATCTGACTGGTGTTCCCGTAACAATATGTTTCTGAATGTGAAAAAGTGCTTCTCAATATCATTTACCCTTAAAAGGAATAAGATTCGAAATGAATACACTTTAGAAGCACAACGTCTTAAACGAGAGTCTGTTGCTAAGGATTTAGGTGTATTGTTCGACGAACAACTTAGCTTCCGTCAACATTATGACTCAATGATCAAAAAGTCTAATCAAATGTTGGGATTTGTAGCTAGGCAAACTAAGCACTTCAGACGATCACAGAGCCTTATTACCTTGTATAGTAGCCTAGTACGCAGCAATCTGGAGTATGGATCAGTGGTGTGGTCTCCTCATTATGCAAATCACCGTGACCGCATAGATTCTGTACAATCCAGGTTCCTGCGCCTGCTGGCTTTCCGGGAGGGTCGCAAGAGGCAGCTCAGGTCGTACGAGCAGAGACTAAGTGCATATGGGATGCTACCTCTCCATCGCCGCCGCGTGGAATCGGACCTAGTGTGTCTGCATAAATTGTTGCATTCCACGTTGGACTGTCCCGATTTATTAAGAGCTCTTAATTTTAACACCAGACATAACCCACGTAGACCAAAAACTTTACCACGCAACTCTATCGCAATAATGTCTCGCATCATCAGCCCTTGGCTAGATTTTGTCGCCAGTTTGAGGCATTATCTCAGCAATACCGTGACATTAGATATCTTCAGCCCTGACTTAGTTCGGTTTCGGACACTCATCAAAGATATTCTTAGGGATATCCCACTAGACGTGAGTAATTATGAGTAATATTTTGTGATATTTGTCTTGACCTTCTGTGCTCTAATATTTTGCTATCACTGTTATTATTGTTATTGCATTTTTACTGTTTATATGACTTTTGTATTTTTATTAATTGACTTATTGACTCATCACTGTTTGTTAATATTATTATAAATTGATTAAGCCATTATGTAATGCAGTGAAAACATGTTTAGGATTGCTATCTTGTACAAATCCATATAATATTAATATTTAATGTATAATTTCATGATTGTAATCTGTTTTGTTTTCCTTAAATAAATAAATAAATAAATAAATAAATACAAATAGGTAAACAAAATTGAAGGGATATTCGTGTCACCCTCACTCTCTCAGTGAAACACAGCACAGGAGGGCAATATTCTTGCATACGACGTTGAAGTCGAAGAGATTTGTATGGAAAAGCATATGAAATCTCTAAATTTGACTTTAGAGATTTCATATGCTTGTCCATACAATTCTCCAGTCCATAGAGTACACACTCTACATTGAAGCCGAATTTAGTGATTTCATTAGGAATCTGTATGGACATACGTCCTATAGTACTAATTAGACTTCAATGTCGAGTGCATGAGAATTGGTCTCCTTATACAACAACTCGCCCGTTGTCTGTGTCTCTGTACCTATGTCAAAGCAGTGTTCTTCCATACGACTCTGTCCACATTACCTCGAGTGCTCCCGCGCAGCGTAATCGCAGGGCGGGTTCCGTTGACTTCACCAAATATTAATAGCATCTTTTGATCTAGCCCGTAATGAACCCGTTCCGCAGGGTGACGGTGAAGACAAAACTACTTTTATTACACGTGAATTATATTAACGACGTATTACCACAGGATAAGTAATAGTGTAGTAATATGGTCTGGTGAGTCCCGGTCGCTTGGCGCTGAAGTTTACTATTACTTATCAATGAACAGAGCGTTTTGTGTGTGTGTGTGTTTGTGTGTATAGAGGGCCTATAACAAACTTAAAAAAAACGAATCGTAAACAATGTGTAAGAAAAATTTAAGAACTCCCTCTATCGTGCAACTACATATGATCCAGTTAAATTAGAGTTAGATATTACAATTACAAAAACACAAAAAGAAAAGGATAGGCCTGTACTAGATGTATTATTGTCAAATAAACATAAGCCATAAAAAGTATTCTAGATATTATTATCTTGGATGACGAACATTATGC
The DNA here is from genome assembly GCA_014851415.1 of Cnaphalocrocis medinalis. NCBI lineage: Eukaryota > Metazoa > Arthropoda > Insecta > Lepidoptera > Crambidae > Cnaphalocrocis > Cnaphalocrocis medinalis. The sequence goes on along the minus strand of JABMDO010000923.1, from coordinate 14,466 downwards.
TAACATAAAGTTGAATAAGTTTATAATAAATTCATTTCATTGCAAACTACTTAATAAATAGTTTCCAAGGAATAACGCCACGCGAGGATTAAGTTTAACACATAACTTATAATTTATGAACCAAAAGCCTGACGTATATAAATTACCATTTTATTTTTATAATCTACTGGAATTTTGCTCCATTTTTCGTATAACTTATCTGAGTTTTTTTTTTTTTTTTTTTTTTTTTTTTCCTATGTATTTGTTTTAATTATTGTGTGTTGAGACTTGCTATTTGATACAAGTCATGGTCATGTCTGACTGTATAGTACTTGTTTCGCTGTATGTTTTAATCATTTCGCTGAAAATATAATATACATACCTGTTATACATATATATCAAATTATTATTATTTTTTTTTTTTTTTTTTTTTTTTTTTTTTTTTTTTTTTTTTATTTGTACATATATGTTTTTATAAATGTATATAGAACATAATATTTATTTACTTATTTATTGAAATTTTTAAGTTCGCTGAATATATAGTCAAACAAAATTAATAAAAGAGCTTCTCGTCGTTTCCTTTTTAATAACCTGTGCGAAGATAAATGGTGGGACCTGAAACATACCACAGGTAAGCTCGTGTTCGAGCCGCGCGCGCGCAAACCTGGGACACTGCGTCACTAAGTGCTCGACCGTCTGTGCGGAGGTGTCATCGCAGGGACAGGTGTCGATGTCCACTATCTTAAACCTATGTAGATAAGCGCGGTGGGTAGCCGTGGCCTGTTTAGGTACTGGGTGAGGAAGAAGGACGCGCCACATAGTTCTACGGCAGCAAAGACGTCATCCAGTTCCGGGCATAAACCCCTAGTATGACTTCCCTGCTCCGCGTTAGCGTAACTATCCTTCCACCTCTCCAAAGTTTCCTTCCTGGCCTCGCGCTTAACATGGCTTAATGGAAACTTGGCGTAAGAGTATGCTGACCTTGCTTCGGCCGCCGCTTTTGCCGCTGCGTCTGCAGCCTCGTTTCCATCTATGCCGGTATGTGCTTTAACCCAGCAAAATTTTATAGATTTTTCCTTACATTTCATGCCATAGATGTGCCTTTGAATGGATGAGACCAACGGATTGGTGTTGCTCCTGTCCTTTATAGCATATAACGCCGACATGCTGTCAGATAAAATCGTCACAGCCTGACTCTTGTCCTTCAAAGCCCACTTGCACGCCTGGTCTATAGCGAATAGTTCTGCCTGGAATACCGAGCAAGCCGAGTGTAGACGGAACTTACGTGTGGTATGGGGTTGGTTCCTTTCCGGGTGAAAGGCAACAAACGCAGCACCGACTTGCCCGGTGTCCAGCTTGCTGCCATCAGTAAAAATGGCGATTGTTCCAGACGGACAGTGGGCTGCAACCTCCTCATTTTTGGACACCAGGTCGAATTTGATGCCGACCCGGTCAGATGGTGGGAGAAGGTCTTGGGGGAGTGAGCGCTGTTCGAGCGTGATGTCGTCTGGGAGCGAAGATGTGATGCCTGTCAGACGGGTAGTTTCGATCCTATTAACTTCTAATACTTTTTGGGCGAGTGGTGGAAATCTGGCCAGAGCCAGTGCAGCAACAGTGGACGTAGTCCGGAAGGCTTTAATAGCGCGTATCGCAAAAAGACGCTGCATGCCTTCCAAAGATTTCTTGACGTACTTTTTACTTGCTACATGGCCCCACACTCCTGCCGCGTAGGTGACAATTGGTACTATGACATGCAAGTAAATGGTTCTCACATTCTCGTGGTGGACTCCCCAGGTAGGGCGTATAAAGAGACAAAGACGGTGAAAAATTTTTGTCGCTTTCTCAGTGACGTATTTCACATGCTTCGAAAAGGTGAGAGTTTCGTCTATAATGACTCCAAGCAATTTTATTTCTGGGACAAATCTGAGTTCCGTCTGATCCATCACTATCTTCGCCTCCTTTGCTTTTTTGGTGAAGGAGATTAATTGCGTTTTGCTCGGACCGAACTCAAGCTTGACCCCTTGGCCCCATTTGCTGATTTTTTCTAGTGCTGCGTTAGTTTTGTTTTCCAGGTCCTGGATCGTGGATGCTGCCACAACAAGAAGAACATCATCGGCAAACGCCTGCAGATGACAACCCGAAGGTAAGTCCATCCACAGAAGCTCATCTAATATAATATTCCACATTGTGGGACCACACACAGAACCCTGGACACAGCCTTTGGACATCTGTTTCTGCACTCGGGCTTCTCCATAGGTAATAGCGACAGTGCGATTCTGAAAATAATCCTGTATTAGGTAGTAAAGGTTAGAAGGACACCCAATATCACGCAATCTCTTGAAGAGAGCTGGCCACCACGCATTGTCAAAGGCTGCTTTGACAATGCGTGACAAGCCTAGACATCAAAACTTATCTGAGTTAAAAAGGTCATTAAAGCAAAACGAGTTCGAGTGTGAATCGACGTCTTTTGTTTTAATACATAATTTATTATTTTTGATGTGAAAAGATTAACATTAAATACTAGGCATCTTCACGTGCCTTTCAGGAATAATTTCTTAAAATCAAAATGAAAAATAAATGTATTACTTATAGCAAAAGAAATGAAAATCACCAAAAGTTAACTCAGTTTCTAGGAGTACCCAAACTAAGGTACAAACCTTACTTATTTACTTACTCCACTGGCTCACGTGTTTGGAGACCAATTTCAAAAAAAAATTGAGTTTCTCAAATCTTACTGAAATATAAAAAAGCCATTAAACAGTTTAATATAGTTTAATAAAGTCTAAATTAAAATAGGAAGGTCACTAATGGTGGTGTAGATATCACTGAGCAGTAACTATGCGTCAAAATCAAAGTCAACGATACATTGTATTCAAAGGCCCAACATGGTGAGATCATCCTACGGGTGAGTCTATCAAATGCAGCTTTAAAACCTTCAAGCACTCGAAATAAATAAAGTTTGAAAGTTCCACAAACAATTCGCTAAGTCGGCTCACAGCCGACGCTTACTCACTCGAAATCCAAACGCATTGCATTACGCACGACCTCGCGCTAGGGCTGCCACTAAAACTCGATATTTTACAATTACATTCATAACTTATACTTGGTGGTTTGCTAGTTCTTCAACTGATAATTTTTATTTATTATTTTATTTATTTAAAGTCATTCATGTTTAAGTTTAGGGATCAGAGGCAGTTAAGTGTGTTTTAAAACTAAAATTACCTAGATTATTGTCACTTAATCGGAATTAGTCATTTATCAAGTGGTAAAAAATATATTAAATTGTTAAACATAAATAAAATCTATCTCATAATCATCCTCAAGTAAGCCTTTGCAGGAATAGGTTCATGACATATCATGTTCGTAAAGTAGGTCGTGAAAATTAAAAAGCCATGCATGATACTTCATAAGTAAGTTCTATATTTGTGTAGGTGTGGCTGTTTCTAGCTATTTGACAGTCTGGGATGTGGCTATCTATTTCCTGCTGACTGTACACCGGGCCGTGATATCTTGGTCCCGGATGCCGGCTAAATTGTTTTCTTTGTTTGCTTTTATAACATAAATTATTTTTTATAACATACCTTCTTTGTTTTTTTGCATTTCTTCTTCTTTTTCTTCTTCAGCAGCATGTATTTGCCCACTATATGCCTCTCCAGTTTCCCTTCACTTTCTTTTGTCGTGAGTCTTCCTAGACCACGCTGCCCCAGCTTGAACCTTGATGTCGTCGGACCATCTGGCAGTTTGTTCGCCAACACTCCTCTTTCTGTCTCTTGGTCTTGGTTTTTGCATTTAGACAGCCCTGGCTGTTGTTGAAACGTCAATTGGGCACGTACCCGCGGTACCCTAAAACAATGCGCCGAAATCCGAGCCAGCAACCAACGCTCGTGGGAGACTGCCTAATGAGCTCCAACAATCTACCAGCCCGCCGGAACGTGAAGTTTTGTATTAGATTACGCGTCTCTTTGCATGGCGGCCTCGGTCAATGGCGGATCGTTTCCCTTTGGAAACAATGGCGGAAATACTGGAGCTACTTATGTCTGTCAAGCGTGGAGTTCGTAGACTACGTTTGGTGAACTCCTTGTTGGGTCGATAAAATGTTTCTTTATAACACTCAAGCTGTCATCCACATTCCATCCTCATCAGCTTGATAGTTGGAGATCGGTAGGCAATGCTCGTTGTCGTAGTCGAATTTGGAGATTTCATAATTTTTTCCATACAAAACGCTAATTCGTGATTGTGAGCACGAGAATCGTCCCCTCAGTAGGTACTGTGTGTTTCTCTGTACTCCTTAGCACCTTACGACAAGTTAAACCTACTTATATTTGGTGATAAAATGAACGATGAAGGATATCGAAGTCCTCAACATCAGGCTTGGGAAACGATTGTTGCCTTAAGTATCTATTTAACGCGAAGTCGCGAGCTTGTCTATAATATTAAGAATTTCCATATTTGTCCAACAAAAGTTACTTCACTGAGTATTTAACGGCGGGTTTAATAGCGCCATTATCAAACACTAGACTCGGCAATAGCGAAGCGAGAGATATTCTACCCGTCAGTTAGGTATTGTCACGCTTAGGAATATCAGAGATATTATCCGGAGGGGTTTCTTTTACTAGTCTACCAGTTATTACTAATGTTCTCCTAACGGATAATTAAACGGAATGTTTCTGTCTGTCTGCAGTAAACTTAATGAGGGACGCCTTCAAGCCAGGTGGAGTGACGATCAGCGCAAGGCAAGTAAATCGATCGGAGTGGTAAAACTTAGGAGAGGCTATGTCCTATGATGAACCGATAATTTTGTTATGGCGGCCAAAGATATGGCGGCCAATTTCAACAATCAACCATTGACTCATCGGACATAGGTAGACAACACAAGGAGACAAGTTCACTTCTCTATTCCTTTATTCTAATATATCTACGCATGAAAATAAAGGGTACGGAACCCATCATGCGTGCGTCCGACTCGCACTTGGTCGGTTCTTTAATATGATGTCTTTTTCCAAACGAGAATTCCTACCACTTCAACCGTAAAACCGTCACTTTTCAGCAGTTTAGGGAAAGATTCGCCCGAAAAAAACTCGCCCAAGAATTTCGAATTCTCTAACGTAACTTCACCAATATTTTTTCGCCTAACGCCTTTAAGTTTTCGCCTAACCCTTTAGCTACGCATCCTAGTACCGTAGTGCCTCCAGGGTCAAAAGCTAACCTTCGTTTCATGCATCCATTTATATTGACGATCCTTGTTCAATGCCATGCCTAATCTAAGGTGAAATATCAAACATACGAAGGAACTCAATAGTAAATAAACAGGTATTATTTTAATAACGGTTATGACGGCGCTTGGTTGTAAAGTTAGAGATTGCGCATAAGATTTATACGAAACGTGTTTTTTCCCGGGGTGTTTTCCTTCACCGCTGAAGAAATGGATTGGATGTATGGATTTGAAAAATGTAGACCGTCTGCTCATCTGCCAAATCTATTTTCTATTCTATAGAAAACCACAATTCTTATGTGTATCCCGAAAAAACGCAACACTTCCGCGATACAACCGCAACCCAGCACCATCTATTTACAAACATAGGAACTAATAGCAAAACTTAGTCCCGAAACGAGATGAGAATTGGCCACTAATATAAAATAAAGATATGTACTCGTATGCTCCACTCCTTAAAGATGTTATGAGAAATAAAGTTTGAGACTAGATTTATGTTTCTAATGTCCTATTAATTATTACTCTGTTGTAGATTCCATAAACGGTTAAAAGTGATGAATGGTCAGGCGCACCTAAACTCCGGTCAAGTGACGTCACTTAGTATGCTCCAGCTGATATCAGATACGGCTGCATCGATGAAATACTAAACGAGACCTTATACACGATATATTGATGCCGTCAACTGCCTGAGATATTGCCCAGGCGCATGACATAAAGGGTGTGTATCTGTGAACTATCACTAGAAATATCCCTTTTTCTACGAGTACCTGTTCTATCAACCATTCTGTACAAATTTTGCTCTATGACCTATGAAAAAACGCGTAAAAAAAATTACTTTTCATACAGCCGGCCACGTGACTTGGTAATGTTGTATGACGAGTCGCACACACACACTCAAGAGTCGAGGCGGAAGCGTTCAAGAGGCGCACCGCCTCTGACTTTTCTATACAATCAAATATGTCAACGCATACTACCAGAGTCGCGGCGGAGGTGCAGGGTCGAGTCGGCGACGCGGCGCGGGCGCACGGCACGCCGCCGCCCCGACGCCGCCGCCATTTTTTCATCCATTCCATCCATTTCCATATTGAATGGGTGTAAACGATGCTCTGCACCTCCGCCTCGACTCTTATATCACACCACCGCCTCGACTGTGCCTTGACTCCGCCTCGACTCTGGCAGTGTGCTACCCGCCTATGGGGAGTCGAAAATTTTTTCAATGAATTTCGAAAAGTCGTTGAACAAAGGTTTTCCAAAATGGTTGGTAGAATACGTGGTTAAAGGGTTGTAAATGTTCACTGATACACTCTGTATAGAGACAAAGATACGGAGGACAGAGTTCTAAGTTATATATTTGGGTTTTTATGCTATAGATGGTAGATTTCGATGAAATACTAAATGAGTGCTTATCCACGATATATTGACACGTCTACAGCCTGAGATGGTTCCCACGCGCATGACATATATCGACACAGATGCGAAGGGCAAAGTTCAATTACTAGTAACGCATCTTAAATCTGGTAGTGGAGAGTAGGTAAGTATTATGTTATTTTATATGTGATAGGTGACAGGCGAGCAGGTGAATTACCTGATGGTAGGTAAGCAATTGCCACCAGTGGAGTCACAAATACGCTGCCAACTTTAAACCCCTAAATTGAGTCTCTGGTAACCTCACTAACTCAACGAAACAGCACAGGCGTTGCTTCACGCTGGTTTTCTATGAGGTAGTGGTAATAATAGAGCTGGCCCATTCATGTCAAAGCGTGGCTTTTCCACGGACAAAAGACTTCCCCAGAATGCTTTCTGACTGATGTAGGTAATCAATGCATCGATCGAAAACATGCAATGTATTTTGAAATTTATTAAACCCACTTTTCCGTCAATTATCCGCTCATTTGCCTACCAATTCCATCAAAATCTTTTCACTGCTAATACGGTAGTAAATCTCGGCGACTACCACCCACGCCCTTCCACATGGAAATGTAGCTAAATATTCCAATCGACGTCAAAGGTTCGCTAGACAATGGCTTAGCATTCATCCCAGTGCGCTTTCTCGAAATAAACTGCGCTTGCGCATACAATAGCGCGGCGTAGGAGTCGTGACTCAATAGGATATGGGAATCTAGGCTTGACCTAAACCAGGTGGTTGCTAGCGTCTTATACCTGCCTAGTTATGTATGTAGGTGTGTAGTATGATCTTGGTATTGTGTTTGTTTAGTGTCTGGTATTAGATCTATTGTAGTCATCATCATAAGCCTAATATATTAGTCCAGTTCTGAACAAAAAAAATATTGTACCTAACTACTTACTGTACTGTAGAACTGAGGTGTACACGGTGATCGGTTATTTTTGATGTGAGACGTCGAAATGTCACTAAACAACCAATGACGTTGAAGTTGGAACTCAGTTTAATAGAACGCCAACTAGCGGATTTTTCACACGCGACAACACCCATTGCATTTAACGACGACTTAATTTTTTAAATTAAATCACTGGAGCAGTCACATATCAGGGCGGAGGGATTGGTTGGGTGAATTCAGTAAATGAACATCATACTACCTACTTACTTGTACCTATATTTGAAATACTCCAATTTGCGACGCAGCTGATGTGAATAATGTAGCGAATATATCATATACATAAATAGTTTATTTCTGCAGCATCTGCATTAATCCATTTGCAAATTTCTAACAGCATAATTTTTATTTTTGGTATAGCAATTCTTTGCAATTTATTCTTAAGTAAATATTGCACTTAAAAAAATCCTCGGAGGGTTCAGGTGGGACAGGTTTTCTAACAGCATTTCCTTGAAATGAACGTATCTTTAGACTTAGACGCCTAGGCAACACCTAGATTGCCAACTCCAACGTAGGCGGCGCCTTTCTGCCTGACGTAATCTTAGAAAGTTTGATATAAACGACTAAACTCTGCACAAGTAGGTACCCGTGATAATATCTGCCGTATTTGGTGCACTCGGTTTCCATAACCATTTTTGGACTAAAACCTATACAATCTTGTTTTGAAGGTGTGAAAGTAAGGTATTGGCATGTGTGAATTTTAATTATTGACGAGATCCAGAGAAGAAAAGCTGTAAGTAAATAGTCGGGATGCGAAAACTAGTGTTATTATTATTTTTTATGTGATAGGTAGCAGACAAGCAGGTGGATCACCTGATGGTAAGTAATTGCCGCCGCCCATGAACACATGCAACAAGTGCGCTGCTAACCTTTTATCCCCTTCCCTCCCGATGGGCCTCCGGTACCCTCACTCACTCGGCGAAACACAGCACAGGAGCTGCTTCACGCCGGTTTTCTGTGAGGCAGTGGTATCACTCCGGTCGAGCCGGCCCTTTCATGCCGAATCATGGCTCTACCACAATTAAATGTTATTATTCTAATGGGATCATTTTGAGCTGATCACTGATGTATGGAAAGATGAGTCTTTTTTTTATCTTGGGGAAAAATATTGTTTCCATCAGTGCCATCGAGAAGTGAGTAAAAGAAGGTTAAAAACACGCGGTGGATAAAATAGACTATTGTAAGTGAGTCAAAATAAAAGAATCAATCTCCATTGGATGAAACACTGTCAAGATCAGAAGATAAAACCTTTACCTTTTTATTCGGAGCAATAAAAAATTACACGTTATATTTTTTACTCTCTAAGTGTTGACTACCAAAACATGTAACTATAAAACTTTGAAACTATTATAATTAAGTCGTTTGATAATATCCGTATTTAGATCCTACTACACGTACGATTATAAAATATCATCTGTAGTACTACAGTACAATGAACGCCAGCAAGTTATCTTACACTGCGATGTTGATAGGCACTGTACCTAATCTATACATATAATAAAAATGTAAAAAAGCTGTGTCTGTACATTGAAGATATTTATCTCAAAATAACTTAGGACGACTAAAAAACAGTGCCAGAACATGAATCAATGATTTTTAAAATTTTTGTCTGTCTGTTTGTCTGTTTGTCTGTTTATCTGTTTGTCTGTTTGTCTGTTTGTTCGCGCTAATCTCGGAAACTACTGAACCAATTCGAATGAAACTTTTTTTATTGTATAGTTGTAATATCAGGGCAACTTATAGGATATATTACATTTTGAAGACCAGGCTCCTTGATGTAGAACTACAACAGCCCAGCTAAACTATAAGAGGTAGGTCAATGGCACCTTAACAAAAAATGTTCATATTGATGAGCAGTTTATGATGCCATGAAAAAAAATCAAAGATCATGGAACATCTGGTTTGGACCTCTAAGAGCCCAGCTACACTATAACAAATGTGGAATGAAATGGAATGGAAAATTGTCAAATGTGATGAGCATTTTTGGATGAGATCCTATAAGGTAGGATATTCCGAACTTAAACCCCTAATGGAGCGAAAAGGGGGTTCCAAGTTTGTTCATCTTTAAGCCAAGAGTCATAAAGTTCACGCAAACGAAGTTGCGGGCGGCCACTAGTCTAGTATAATTACGCTGTATAATAAGGTCTAGGAAAACACGCGTTTGCCTAGAAGGTGCCTGTTCACTCTTGCCATAAAGATGTCCATAATTATAGTGGTCGGGAAAAACAGACCTCAGCAGGGATATTAAATGGTGAAATTCCATTACGACTTACAATTTGAAAATTGTCAAAGCACTAAAGTTAACGATATAATTTTATTTTGTTCGTTTTATGTCTACTTAAGTACACTCTTGAGCAATTGACGGAGTCTCTTATGAGTGGCCAAAGTTCTCGGCCTTTTCCCGAAAGTCTATGTCATTACTATTTTGTACTTACAGTGTCGCAGCGCCAACATAATAATGTGGTGGTTAGGTAGGTAAGTTAAGTTAAGTGAACAAAAATGTGAGATGAGTAACTTTGTAGATTTACCGCCTGTTTCTTCACTGTAATTTTTCCTACACTATCACATAGGGTAAAACCGGGATAGATGCCGCGCTGGGATAGATGCCTCGATTCTAAAAACTCAACTACTAGAGAACAAAACAGCAAATTCGTTGTTTACATACGCGCCACATGCACCCCCCACCTCAGTGACGGGCGAGTTGTTGTGCTAGACGGACGTTTCTCGCTTGTGTATTGAATTACATTCGCAGCGGATGCGACGAACGCTTCAAAATTTCAAACGTAAGTATTCACTATTCCATATCTTTATAAACAGTTAAATGATTACATTTTATTTGAATTGTTTTAATACATTGGTTCTTTGAGAACACATTTAAGAGTCAATCACTGATGTTTGCATTTATTTTATTTATAAAATATTGAGAGGCATCTATCCCTAGTGAAAAGGATAGTTGCCCCGAGTTTACAAGGGATAGTTGACTTTAGGGGCATCTATCCCTCTATACTGCAAGAGCCTTATCGAAGTATTTAAAAGTCATAGTCGTGAATATTTTCGTATTTCCTAATAGTAGAATATTAGAAAGCATCAAAAAAAAATGTATCTAAATATAATTTCATAATTCGAATATGATGAAATGAGTGTAGATACAGTGTTTTATTTATCTAAATTTGCTTATTGTAGGTGAGCCATGCCAAGGAAATACAAAAGAAAAGAGGGCGTACGAGTTCGAGTAGTTTCTTGGACAACAGAGCAGCTACAGTCAGCTTTCCATGAATTGGATAAAAAAGAATTGGGGATCAATGAAATATCCAGACAATTTGGGATTCCATCCAGAACATTGCGAAGGCGTTACGCTATTAAAAACCAAACTAAGCTGACTTTGGGAAAACATCCTGTCCTGGGTTTTGAACACGAAAAAAGGTTGGTAGGCGCACATTTTGAAGCTTAGCGACGCGGGATTTCCCCCAGATAGACGAGCTATACGTACGTTAGCATACCAATTTGCCGAAAAGCTACAGATTCAACACAATTTGATAATGAAAACCAGATGGCTGGGATGAATGGTTCAAAAGTTTTATTGAGCGAAATCCAGAGTTGTCTATTAGGCAAGCAGAAGGTTTGTCTGTCGCTAGGGCTAAAGGTCTTAGCAGAGAAGAAGTGAATAATTTTCATGAACTTCTGACAAAAGTCCTGGCCGATAATGATCTCTTGGATAAGCCTGAAAGGATTTATAATATGGATGAATCAGGAGTTCAGCTTAACAATAAGCCTGGCAAAGTTGTTGCAAAGAAAAGTGCAAAAGTAGTAAATTCAGTTACATCTGCGGAGAAAGGTGAAACAATGACTATCGTAGCCTGTTGCAATGCCATTGGTAATTTTCTCCCACCAATAGTAATAATTAAAGGTGTAAATAAGAAACCAGAATTCGAGAACGGTCTACCACTGGGCTCAAAAGTATACATGAACAAAAAGTCGGCATACATAAATACCGATCTTTTTTATAAGTGGCTTACGGAACACTTCATAGCTTTGAAACCGCAAGGTAAGGTTCTGCTTATTTTAGACGGGCACTCATCTCATTCATCCGCACCAGATATGCTGCAAGTTGCTTCTGATAACGATATTATTTTGTTATGTTTACCCAGCCACACTACCTCAGCTTTACAACCATTAGACGTAGCGGTGTTTTGGGCCATTTAAAACATACTTAACCATGAAACGAATCAGTTTATGCGCGCAAATCCAAATAAAAAGATAAGCCGTTATAATGCTGGAACCCTTATACGCAACGCATGGATACGCGCTACTACACCTGCAAATGCTCTTGCTGGCTTTCGAAGAAGTGGGATTTATCCACTAAACCCTAATGCTTTGCCCGATTCTATTTTCACTATATCTGATATTGCACATCGCAGTGACAATAATCGTGATCAACCCTGTGTGCTACATCAAACTACAACAGCGCTTCTTCAAACATCTTTAAACGAAAATGCAGAACCTTGTGAGCATGTTGAACTTGAACACAGAACACAAACAACTATACCTCCGATTTCTTCAATTGATTGTCCAACTACATTTGAAAACGAATATTTGAATGTCGCAGACCTGAACATAACACCACCCAATATGCCAACAACTTCATTCAACCGAAACTCACCCAGCCTTTTGATCGATCCTCAGATTTTAGAAGATACGATTATTGATATTGTTGATATAGGCGATGATTCACTAATACGGATTCTAGATAACGAAGAAAAAGAAACACCTTCTAAATTTTTAGTCGAAGCATCACCAATACCACAAATTCCTCTGACTTTAGCAAGGAGAGCTAAACAATCGGCAGATATTCTCAATTCTATAGAAAAAATAAAAGAAAAAAGGGATATTGCTGACAGGAAAAAGAAACAAATAGAATCTAAGATACACAAGACTGAAGCTACCAAAAAAAGACAAACAATAAAAAAAGCAAATAAAAAAGCCAAAGAACAAATACAAAAAAATAAAAATAAGAAAGGAAAACCAAAGAAAAACTATGACTCAAGTGAAGAAACAGATGGTGACGTGACTGATTGCAGTTATAAAGAAAATGATTATTATTTAAAAGTAAACAATAATCATGGATTACGTAAAAGACTAGCTATTTATAGCTCAAACAGTGAAAATGAAGATCACCTCTCACCTAATGCTGAAAAAGGTAAAAAACCATAGGACTACCCGTGAAAAAACTAAAAAAAAAAAATTTGAAGAGACTAATTCTATAGATGAAAATGTTTGCGTAGAATGCTTCGATACCTATAATAACACGAAGTCCAAATCTGATTGGATCCAGTGCATTATGTGTCAGAAGTGGCTGCACGAGACATGCACACTTTTTAAGAACTATTGCTCAGGATGTGGAAAACTTAAAATGTCCGGTTCCACTTAATGAAGGATAATTCCTTACAAATATGTTGATTTTTTTAAATGTTTAAATAATAACTAAGGTTAAACGAAATTATTATTTTTAATTTTGTTGGAGATTCATAATGAATGTTGATTTTTTTTTAATGTAAAGTAATTATTTCTACGTTAAAACGGGAATGTTTCGTTTGAGATGATTCTATATGATAGTTGTAATAATACGTTATCGCTTAAACAGATTTTTTTATATATTTTGTAGACATGCCTAAATATAAATATGGTTAAGCATTTTATATCCTACCTAAGATAATAAATAAATATTACATTTTGATTACGTATTCTTCTTAGTTATTTAAAAAGGCATCTATCCCGCATCACAGGCATCTATCCTCCTAAGTGATTTCATAGTGGGGCATCTATCCATATAGGTAGGCACTATCCCCAAAAAATGTGTTTCGCAAGAATTACATTTTTGCAAAACCAGTAATGGTTAGGTAAATAAACACAGTTTCTAAAGCTTTATTAATGATTAAACTAACTATATTAGAGGGTCAATCTAAGCAAACATGTTTGGTATTCAAATAATGAAACACTTTCAAAAAGTGGGGCATCTATCCCGGTTTTACCCTAGTACAGGGACTGGTCGCAAGATCCGGTTTTATACAATAGTAGTTCTATTAGAGGGATGTAGGCGGCGGCCCCGGCTAGGGTTGCTAGGCGACCAGACTATTTGGTTACGTGTCCGGCAAAATGAGACGGTGTCCGGCCTATCTTTGTTAGGTTAATTTTATTAGGCTTTAAAAATTAAGCATTTCTTCTGCAATTATTATGTTTTGGCTGCCGGAAAGAACTGTATACAAAATACAACCTCTCTCCCCTACTATCCTTGTTATCCATACTAATATTATAAATGCGAAAGTAACTCTGTCTGTCTGTCTGTCTGTCTGTCTGTCTGTCTGCTACTCTTTCACGCCAAAACTACACAACCGGATTTAAATGAAATTTGGTATACAGATAACCTAGACACTGAGAAAGGACATAGGCTACTTTTTATTGCGAAAAGGGGGTTGTAAGGGGTTGAAAGGGAGGTAAAAAGTTACTTTTCCACGCGGACGGAGTCGCGGGCGGCCGCTAGTAATTAAATAAATGAATAGAGACAACATCACATACATTGTCCTGGTCCCAAACTAAGGTTTCCCTTGTGCTATGGAAACCAGAAACAACGAAGGAGTCACAAACACCCAGACCCAACACAAATATCTGTTTCATCAACAAACATTTGTGTCGGTGCGGGAATCGAACCCGCGACCCTTACGTCTCAACCGGCGCTCACACCATTGCGCTGAACGGGTCGTCTAATAACCGATAAAGTTAGATACATGTAAAATTAAAAAACATTATTAAAATTTAAATATAGGGTATCAAAATTGAATACCTCAAATGTCCGGGCTGAACTAGTTGTATGTCAAGCTTTTCATTTTTAAGTCCTGGCAACCCTAGCCCCGGCTATATTTCACG